>CM014733.1:58113107-58291006 GCA_004329165.1 Spatholobus suberectus
TGGACTTAGGTTATATCTCGTTTGTGAGGGACCTAGCTTGTGAGAGGCGAGAATGAGACTCACTTGTTTTGTAAAGAGAAGTCTAGAGGGGCACTTGTGTGCATTGTATGTACGAGACATGTATCATGACATTGAGATTTTGTGATGTAGAAAAGTATTATTAGCCACATGGCGAAGGCCTTGAGGGGTTGTCAGCCCGTTCTTAAGGGTTGCTCGGTTGGGAAACCCCAATGACTCATGCTGATCCCATAATATTGGGGCATACTATGCAAAGCTTAGCAACCCTTCACCTAAGAACATCATGCTAGTTAAGAGTGCTTAGTTGGAGGTAACCACAGAGGGTTACAATCCTTTGACCCAAAGCATGTACTCTTAGGCTACTTCCCGATGATAGTATTGGTACTACATGCATATGGAGTAGGGACAGTGGAACATTGCATTCATATGTGCATCTTACCAACAATATAATTGTTGTTTCTAATGGTGTACTACAAAGTGAATTACATGTTTTATGTTTTGTATATAAATTGTAATCCCTTAAGAATGATATGAATGTTTATATGTACTCTATATAGTGTTTTAGTGTCCCTAGGGCATTCACTGAGATCGTGATCTCATTAGTTTAAGTTTAATGTTTTCAGATTAAGTAAAGCTGGGAGCAATAAGAAAAGAAGCATTCAACATAATTTATAGTTCTATAATTATTTTTGTTTTAGGATTTTAATTTCTTCTTTTGTAATTAATAACCTCTTACCGAAGGCATAGTTGTTATGTTGATAATTACTATTAAGTCTTGCAAGGTACCTTGACTACTCTTATATTGAAATGTATATGTTTTATTGAGGTTTTATTTTAAAAAGTTATGTTTTTTGTAAATGAAAGTATGTGTGAAAGGTAATGCCCCTTAGGGTTACAAATGTTATTGTGATTTAGGATGTGTTCTATATTCTACCTATCTCCATTGTCGTACTTTGAATATGATGTGAGATGTATCTCACTCCCTTGTTTTTTGGTGATTTTTTGTTTGTGATACACATGCGATGTTCAGTAAGACCTTAACGAGGAGTCTTAAAGTAGAGGCTACCATTGTAGTTTATTTTACTATTGCTTTGATTTGATTTGCTCTGATAGGATTGTGACATCAGGGCTTGGATAATTATTATTTTATGTCCTTATCTTTTGTACTTAGCATTAGTAGTTTTACATCTTAATTTGGTTTATTTTCAAAGACTTGCAAGGCTAATTGTGGGCCAATATCTTTTTATTAATTAACAAGGTATTTTATGGAGTTTAAGTTGATACGAGTTAGGGAAAGATTTTAAACTTATTGTTTTATTTTGCAAACGAAAGATATATTATATTTTCATAATATTTATTTAATAATTATCTTTAGGTAAAGGGTGTCACATTTACTGCACAAAAATGCTTGCTACTATTTTATGAATATTCTTATTGCGTTCTTGTTTTTCTTACATGGTTTTATATATATATATATATATATATATATATATATATATATATATATATATATATATATATATATATATTGGTGACTTGTATGATTTGGTATCATTGTGAAATGGCTTGAACTCATAAAGCTTAACACTTTAATTTTTACCAAGGCATAAACTTGAAAAATTAAATCATGGACCACGACCATATTTTAGATCCATGGATTTGCTGGATGAGCCATGTTAGGCTGCTAGACAGAACTACAATTTGCCTCATGAACCCCACTCAAAGACTTAATGGATTAAGTGAAAGTTTAACACTACGCCAAAATTGCATTTGGATAGTTGCATTTAGTTAGCTCTTATTTAATATATCTCTAGCAATGGAGATGCTTATCGACATAATTAATAAATCAAGTGTGGATTCGCATGTGGTTGATAAATGGCATTTTACATACTTTTTAGGTTTGTATTTATGCACTTGAGGCTTTTTTTTCCTTACTTAAGACTTTAATTGACCCCAGTATTGACCAAATGTGAGTAAATTGGATCGATAGTTAGACTCATTGAATTTGAACATTTTACTATTGATCTTCCATCGATTTTTGTAGGATTTGAAGAAATGGGATTGGAGCTGCTAGAAGAGTTATACATATAAGAATTTGCTGAGCGAGCATGACCTTCTTTAAGAGAATCTATAAGCTCTAGAAGAAAAGGAAATATGTAATCGAAGGATTCGCTCAACGAGAGCAATTTTTGCTGAGCAAAATTGGTGCCTTGAAGCTATAAGATTTGCAATTTGTTGAGCAAAAGTTACCCTCGCTCAGCGAAAGAAGCTAGCTCATTTAATGAGTCGCGAAGTGGCATTAGGGTATTGGGGAGAAAAATACGAAGACAGACAGGAACTCTCTCTCTTTCATCCGTTTTGGTTTTTCGCATTCGCTCAACACTTGCAAACTTTGATCCAGCTGGGAAACACTCCATGGACCTCCTTTCTACTTTCTTCACCTCCTTTTGGCTACTCATTTGCATCATGAGTAGCTAGATTTACCCTAGTTACGATTTGATGTAACTAGACCTACATTCATATATACTTCTTAAGTTATTTATTGAATGTTTATGTTTCATTCATACGTGTTTCACTTCCACTCTTAATGCTTGTTATGGTTTGATCTCCCATAACCTAATCTTAGTATTTGGATGTGTTGGAAAACATATTTATTACATAGATCTAAAATAAACACCTGAATTGTGTAGCTAGGAATAGAACATTGTTCATTAGCCATTTCTTAACTTCTTTTCTTAAAGATAGTTAGTTAGCTAAGCTAATCAAGGGATTGGTAGTTTAACTAATTAACTTAGATCTATTCCACTAAGGGATTAAGGATTGGTATTTGCATAGTTTATGGTAATGAATGAATCATAGACTCAGTAAATGACCATTGTATGCATGAAAGGATGGTTTAGTGTACTCAAACCCTAATGTTTTTAATCACAGTTATCGTTTATTTCTGCATTCTACATGTTCGTAAAAATTTCCCAATAAACAAACTTTTGATTTTCTCATAATAATACCTTTTTGTATAACAACAAATTGTGTAAACACCTAGTATTGAACAAGTTCCTTGAGAAAATATACTCATATTCATCATTGTATACTTGTGCGATTGGTACGATTGCCAATGGGTTAATAGTGGTCCTCGGTTTGATGCTACAAAGGGCTTCAATTCCTTTTTACAAGCCATAGGACGTGATGATTTGCTTCACCACCTTTCCATGTTCAAGCTCGTTAAAAAATTGTCTAAGGCTTGTGGTGTTATGGTTGAATTGTGCTAAAAACGATTAGGTTAAGATAATTTGGGAAACATAATTGTAATGGGGTTTGGTCACTTTCCAGATTGCTAGCTTGTTGGCTTATGTGAAGAAAGGTTGGGTGAATGTCGATGTTGCTAAGATTAAGTATAGGATATGTGGTGCTTAGTTAGATTTTGCTTTGCCATCAACTATTTCTTTTAAAGGTGAGACTATTATTATAATGACTCTTTTTTTTGTTTGGTTTTCTTTTTAATGCTGGGAATGAGGATTATTGATTCTACTAGATTTTCAATCCAAGTCGAAGCCTTGTTCAGTGTTAATATTAATGTAGATTCGTATATTGGTATTTTTCTCAAACAATGGTTTTGTGGTGAAGCGTTTGTGTAACTTTTATAGGAAAGGCGATATAATTTCTGTATGCATGTTTTGTGTCTAGAGTTAGGTGCATCTAACCAATGTTATTATGCTTGTTTATCTTAATTGTTGGTCTAAGAAAAAACGAATGAACAAGAGAAAAATTGTGATAAAAATATATATACTCTGACAATATTTCCTTAAGGAAGCACAGTCTTAAAGCTTTCTAAAATAGCGCTTCAAAAAGCATTGTCAGAGTACTCTCTTAAACAACGTTTCAAAAAGCACTATCTGAGTGTTCATTCATTAGACAACGGAGCATGGATAATGTTATCTAAGGCCGAAATAAACACCATCTAAGGCATTTTAGGGTATAGTGTAAGCTTTAAAACCTAAGAAAATGTTATCTTTGCTTTATAGGATTATCTTACGTAGTGTTGGTGCAGTTAGGAAAAAGATTGCACTAAAAAAAACTTAATCTAGTATATTTCTAGTTAATATAGTAACTTCATCCATAGAAATTTTTTTTTATAATTTAAATAATTAGATTTTGTGTTAATATAAGTTCCAAAATCAAATTTGAAGATTTCAAAATTTTTAGAATTAATATATTTTTTTATGAGGAATTAATATAAGTTAATTATAAGTATCTTAGTGAAATTTAATAAAAGAAAGGTAAAACCATAATTTTGCCTATTTCAAATTAATTTTATGATTAAAATAATTTATTTTGGCCATAAATAATTTCATTCTAATTTGAATAAGTTATAATTCTACTTAATTAAATTAAACCTTGGGAAATGTTGTCTTTTCAAATAAAATAACTTAAAAAAAATTCACAAAAATTTACACTAAAATTTAATAAATAATGAGACTCTTATAAAAATCTCAAGTCAAAATAATTTAAGAATCTCTAGAAATGAAATTTTAAAGTTAATTGAATTATATTGAATTTAGGGGTATGTTAGAAAATTCAAAATTTTAATAAATATTATTTTTGGAGCAATATTCAATTTATACATACCTGGACTTAATTGTATTGTTAAAAAACTTCATCGAAAACTTCAAAGTGGAACCATAAAATATACTTCATAAAATATAATGATGCGCGTCTTACGCTAAACAACCTAATCGTGTAGAGTTTAAAATGTACAAAATAAATCATGAGACTTTGATATTCTTTCTAGACCTTGTTTAGGTGTTTATGTATATGCTTAGAACCTTGTAAAGGTCTACATGTGGTGTAATGGTGATGTTGGAACCCTTGGTGGCCAATTATGGTTATAGCTTGATGTTTTAAGAATCAAGTGCAATGTTGTTGTTTCTTTTTCCATGTTAAGCTCTAATAGGTGATATTGGAATGTTTATGTTGCGATACTATATGTATGTTGTTGAATGTCATGCATCCATAAGCATGAGTTGTCTTGAGCATACACTTGCTCTAGGAAAATGTGGGAAGGCTATTGGAGGTCACTTACTATAGGACCTTGTCGATATACAGACACACGAACCCATAGAGGGTCAAGAACTTTGCAAACCCCATGTCGTGGTAGAGACCACCCCTGTATGTATATTCGAGCAAAGCCATAGTTTTTCCATGATTAGATCCAGTTGTCCATCGAATGGTTTTTGGCACATGGCATTTTGACCTGATGGTCGGTGCTAATATTAAAAAGACATGCATGGTTGGATGTGACAACCATAACAAAATTGAGGGCTTATGTCAAAATCGACGACACAGAGGAGGAAATGTCTTATCAAGCCTATGAGATTTCACCCATTTTACCAATTATAGAAGTTGAACTAGTAATGGATTACTTGATGAGTCATAGTGTGTTTGGATTTATGTTCCAACACACCAAACATCTATTGATTTCAACCCATCAAGAGAGTAGCTTTTCTGTTTGGGTACATTGGAATGTGTGTGAATTGGTATTCAAACACACCTTCAATTGTGAGTATGAATAGATAATTATTCTTAATAACGATTTAATGGAATATGATGATCGATCAAAAGATGAGGACAGAAAGAAGAAGGAAATTGATGACAAGGACATTAACGAGAAGGACAGGGAGGAGGAGGACATTAATGAGGAAGATGACAATTAGAATAAATGGTATAAGTTAACGTTGTGCAATTTTGGAAAACTCAATTTTACATATACTTAAACCATAGGTTATATGTATTAACTATTTATTATATGCAAGAAAATTTTAGGTTATATGTATTCTCATATGTAGTGTTTTGTAGTAATTATGTCAAGAATGGTAGTCAAGATAGAGAGAAGATTCTTGTCACCAAAGGTGGTTGACCAATTAAGGTTATATAGCCTAACAAACTTGCTACATAGATTGAGCGCATGTGCGGCCACCAAAGAGAGATTGGAGATTAGATACATAATCAACCCACATCACCAACTGCATAATCTACAGTACCACCTCCCATAAGCCACCAAGGATGTTCTACACCACTAGATACTGACCCCACTCTCCCTTCACAATCTACAGGCTTCATGATGGCCTCCACTCTTTTCTTTTTGCGTCTACATCTTCAAGTAGGGTCTTTTTCACATCAACTTCTTTAGGAGAAGGTATCTCAACAACTTGAGGAGGAGGTAACTTGGGAGGAGGAAAAGGCATCTTAACAAGACGTTGATGTACCTCACCAGGAGGACCACAACTTCCTCATTGGCATCAAAGACAATACCAAATGGATGCTAATGGGAAGGTTATTATACATCTTGTTGGTTGTGGGTAAGTTACATTTATTCATTTCTATACTATTTGTTATGCATGAAATTTGAATTTTGGTATTGACTTTTGATTTTGTGCAAGTGGACTCTATTAGATCTAGCTACTAAGGCTATTTAGACCGTTTAATTTCAATGACCAGTTTAGTAGAGATTAATTTAGAGACTGCTTTTAGAGACTAATTTTGGATACTATTATAAAAACAAAATTTAAATACCAATTTTAGAATTTGATTTAGGGACCAACTTAAAAATTGATTTAGGGACTAATTTAGTGACCAATTATAGAGACTAATTTAGGGACCGACTTTTTTATTAGTGTTTAAAATGATAGTCACTAATTCGGTCACTATCTTGTAATCCAGACAAGATTGTAGCCATTTTGTTTTTTTTTTTATATCCATATTATTTTCAATCTCTATATCAGTCTCTAATTAATAAATTTCTAATAATGTTTAAAGGAATTTGATAGTTTAATATGTAAAAGAAAAAATGGAACAAACTGATTAAGGCTAGTAAATCACATACATTTGAATTCACTTCACCACAAATAATCATAAATTAAGAGCATCTCATCTCCCTTGAGGAAACTGCATGTGCTCTCTTTCTATTTCATCTCTTTTTCCGTTACAATCAACAAAAAGTATATCATTCATCCCTTTTCATGTCTAGGGACAAAAAAGTGGAGCACACACATTAAGGGGAAAAATCATATTAGCAAAGGTATAATTGTAGAAACATTGTCTCACTACTTCTAGCTAGATGCTTGGAAAACGTCTATTGCCGTTCAAGTTCGGCGGTATAATACGTATAATCGCGTAGTGCTTGTCAAAATAGATATGCTTAGAACGTCAGTTGTGACTTCAAGTTTCCCAGGGTTATTGATGAAGGCAGACAATTACGAATTGAAGGTTGTCTTGATGTTGAAGTTTCCAACGCATATTGTCAATTATAATGTTATGCTCATAAATAAATGGTGGAGAAATTGTTATTTTTCCTGGAATGAATTTGCGTGCTGACCTTTGACTTCAATAATAACGATCCTATAGAGAAAATGTCTATTTTTGTTAGTTTAAATGAATAATTCTCGGAGGCGACTCAATATATATCTAGGATTCAAACATATTTTATGATGATATCTTTTTAAAATAATTAAAATAATTTATTAAAATCATTATAATTTTATTTAAAGTTTACCTTTTAGACTATATATTTGGGACAAAGGTACCTATTAAATTATTATAATAATTTTATTTAACATTTTCTAAATAAAATGTAAATGTCTCCAAGAAAAACCATACATCTTCCTTCTTTTTTTTAGTTTAAATTAATAATTCCCGGAGACTCAATATATATCTAGGATTCAAAAAAATTTTATGATGATATCTTTTTAAAATAATTAAAATAATTTATTAAAATCATTATAATTTTATTTAAAGTTTACCTTTTAGAGTATATATTTGGGACAAATTTACTTATTAAATTATTATAGTAATTTTATTTAACATTTTTTAATTGAGAATAAAATCAATTCATTTAATCCTTATTGAAACATTATTAACTTTAGGTAAGATTTTATTAATTTTAATTTTTAAAAACTTTTATCTGCTAAAGCAGCAGTTATTGAAATTGTTAACATTATTTGATAAGTCATTAATTCATATATTTGAAAAAAAAAGTCTTCTAATGCAATTGATATATGTTAATTAGTATATTATTTTCTACTAGTATAATCTCTTTTGAAAACTGCTTACAATTATAAAAATATTAAAACTTGAAAAACAATATTTGTAATATTTGAAAAGCATAATAGGTGATTAAAGTTTGAGGTAATTAGTATTTGGTGGCTCTAATCAATTTCAATGTTGTAAATATTAATTTCAATTATGTATTTTAATTAAGATTAAAAAGATAAGAAAATTTAACTAATAAGGTAAATAATGTAGTTAATATAATTAGAAGCGGAGAATCATTCTAAGACAATACCTATTTTTTAAAAAGAAATTTTTTTATTTTGAATATAATCCATTAATTAATTAATAACCCCTTTTTAAATATTTTTATAATTTATAATATTTTTTATTTACACCAAAAAAATATTAATTTTTTACGCTTAAAGTAAGGACTTTAGTAACCTAATCTTTGGATTACTCCTGTATTTTCTTGGAAAATATATAGATCTTTCAAGGTCTTGCACAAGAATTAAAATGAAAAAAAAAATTGAAACAGGATATTATAAAATTTCATGCATATTGCTTTTTAACTATTTTGGACCGTTAAATGAAGATTTCCTGCGAAGTCCTCGAAGAACCAACTTACCTTAAATACCCTAAAACCATTGGGAGATCCGGATATGAATTGTGATCTTATCCTTGTTCCTACCTTCCCTATTCATTTTGTATACTACTTTCATTATTTTGGCACGTAAGTGGCGAAGTTTTTTTGTACTCCCAATTCCCACCACTCGTGGTCATTGTTGATCCACAGCACGACACCATTGTTGGGTAACAGGAGATCTACTTGAGAGAGATATAGACGTAGAGTTCCACAATACTAACATCATCATTGGAGATGCAGCTAAAATTGACTAATGTACCGGAAAAAAAAAAAAAAAAAAAAAGAACATCACCGGAGAGACGTTGAGGAGTAAATATGTGTTTGTTTACAGGTCTTAGATGTTGCGTATAGTAAAATTTTCAAGTCAATAATTTAGAAAAAAGAAGAAGTAGAAACTAGGTTTTATTGCTTCTGAATTGATGCAGATCCTGTTCATCATACACATGTACAAAACCGAAAAGGCTATAAAAGTCTCAAGAGTCAAATGAGGCAAGTTTAAATCAAATTCGCATTTTAACATACAAAGAAACTCCAACAAACGAGTTTGGCAATTTTATTTTATTTTATTTGGTTAACAGCGTGATGCATTGGTAATGGAAATCTAGCAATTTAAATCAACAAAGTGGTCTAGCAATTTAATCACGTACATTTGATCTCAATCAACAACAAACCATAGAGAAATTCTCATCCTTGAGGAAATCAGCTGCTGTACTCTTCTATTTCTTTACCCTTTTCTTTTAACCACAAAGTATAGTATTAAGACTCCTGCTTCTCTTGTAAACATATTCTAGTGTTCATATTCAAGGTTAATAAAAAGTATATCATTAACATTCATCCTTTTTCATTTTTTTTCTCTGAATTGGGCCCGTAAATAATTGAATAAAATCATATTATCGCAGGTATAAGTTGTAGAAATTAACATTGTAACACTAGATCTAGCTGATTAGAAAATGTTCGTTGTCACTTTAAGAGACGTCACCTATCGGGTAAAGGTTGTCAAAATTGATGCTTAATTTAAAAGGTTGACGAAGCTAGACAACTTGGAAGGTTGTCTTCATGCAAAGTTACGTATACATGCTGTCAATTATAATGTCATCCTGACTCATACATCGATGATGGGGAAATTGCTATTTTTCCTGGAATTAACAGATTCTGACTTTCGACTTTTCTAACTATATGTCCCATAGAGAAAATGTCAATGACTTAAAGAAAGGTTACAATATCTATCTTTTTTGTTTTTTACATATATTATTTATAGGAGACAATTCTACTTAATGTACAGCCAAACATCAAATGTAAACGTTTTTTCGTGGTTCAACATCTAGAAAGAGATTAACCTCTTATGATAGATTCAACCCATGTTAATTCAATTTTTAATTATTTAAATTAATAATAAGATTACTATTAAGATGTAAAATGGAATAAACGGATATATACATCTTTCGAGGTGCTTAACTCAAATTATTTTTGCATAAGAATTAAAAGGGAAGAATATTAAACAAAATACTATAAAATTTCATGCATATTTTGAACTAATATTTGTATTAGTTTACTCTTGTACATACATGTGATGATTGAATATATATTATACATATATGTGCTATATTGCTTTTGTTCACTGATCATTTATCTCATGGTGTATGCATAATAATTGAAAACTGTCTTATTCTACTTAATTCATGTTTAATTTTTCTTTTAAAAATTCATACTCTGCTCGAGCTTAAGCCTCCTATGTTAATTCAATAACTTATAGTCGAAAAGATCAATAGTTTTATAACTCACACCCATGGTGATGAATTAGACTAGCTTATTGCCAACACCAGTGATAAGGAATGGACACTTCAAGTAATGTATCGAGGGCTTAATGAATATATGTTTATATCGTTAAATATGTGATTCTTTTATTTTAATCTTTAATTAAATTTTATTCGTTTGTAATTTTTACATTTAAACAAAAAAATATATGTTAATTCTTCATCAAAGGTTAAAACACAATAAATTTTTGTAACTTTTAAAAACTATAAAATAAATAAAATTTAAATAAAAATCAGCTTTTAAAAAAATGACATTCTACTGTCCAAAAATGTTCTTTTTTTTGGTATAGATCACATATATTTTACAGAAGACAATTCTAGTTGAGTTGGGTAGCATTACTATGAATGGCGAATCTCTCTCCCAAATATTTAACGAAACTGCATAATCAGAATTCGAACTTGAATTTCAGACCACTGAGTAAGCTAAAACCTCACACCAGTTATTTACACACTCGATGGGTCTAAAAACATGTTTAAATATTGTAACAAATTTATTTTACTATTATTGTTAATATTGTGCTAGAAACGAGAAGGTGATTTAATGTTAGTAATTTGTTTTTAATGTCTTTATTAAATACTAAATCACAAAATTTTCCATATCTTTTATGAAAATTTGTTTCTATCGTTTTATGTATAAAAAAAATTAAAAATTCTTATACAGTAAATCTAGTTTATTGAATTTGATAGAAATTAAAACTAATTGATACATTAAGAAAATATGTAATTTTAACTCATTCAAAATTAATTGTTGATATAAACCCAATTAAAAAGCTTGCCCATAATTACGATCTAACTGTTAATTTATAAAATTCATATTATATGAAAAGATATCAATGTAACACCTGATGTTTAAGTGATAAACGATTTGGTTCTTTCTAAAAAGAAATCTCAAAATTTGAATCTGGTAAATTAAAAAAATACCGGTTATATTGTTGCACTCAACCATATATACTTTCATTAGCGAAGAAATAAGGCTTATGAGAACATCACATATTTACTCCTTGTACAAGCAACGTTGTTAATTAACTGAAATACTGGGCCCCGCTATATTTTTTTTATTGTTTTATATATTTAATACTTCAAAGAATACTTAAATAGTTTTATTAAAGATTACTCGGTAGAAAGAGTAATGCCTTGGAGACGAAAATGGGGGGTTTATTTCAAAAACAACGTATAAAAAGCGAGTTGAGGATAAAGTTGCTCTGAATATCGAAGGCTTAAGAAAAAAAAAATCTAAGATTATTATTCAATTATACGAAGCATTTTAAAAAGTGAAGCAGTCAACTGCGTGCATGTATGCATGAAATGCAAGTTTAGTCGTCGATCGTACTTCTGTTACGTACGTTGAAGTTTCTCCATGTATAATTTGTAGAATAGTCTCGTACTAGCTTACGTGCTCTAATTGTCTCCTCCCATATGGCAGAATAAGGCATGCGTTGATAAATCCGGTGTCTACATTTTTGGATCTTAACATTAAACTCCTAACTACTATAAATTAGAGATTTCGCATTTCGCAAAATGCACCTCTCATATGCACAACATACCATCAAGAAAAATGATGCGTCTAAGTTCGTATTTTACCGTTGTTGTCATTGCTCTTTTATTTTCTTTTACTTCTTCTTCAGCAGATACTCATGAGAACTTTGTTCAATGTCTTTACAATTATCCCCATAACACCACCTCAATCTCCAAGGTCGTTTACACCCAAACCAACTCTTCATACTCATCTATACTAGATTTTTCCATTCAAAATCTTAGGTTCTACAACGCAAGCTCAAAACCCCGTGTCATTGTGACACCACTGGATGTTTCCCACATTCAAGCCACCATAATTTGTTCCCAACGCCATGGCATGCAGATTAGAACCCGAAGTGGAGGCCATGATTACGAGGGTCTCTCGTACGTTGCCGAGGTTCCATTTGTCGTCATTGACCTCATAAACCTTCGAGAAATCAAAGTGGACGTTGAAAACCGCACTGCATGGGTTCAAGCTGGGGCAACTATTGGTGAACTTTACTACAGTATCAGCGAGAAAAGCAAAACACTTGGGTTCCCAGCAGGTGTGTGCCCCCCTGTGGGCACTGGTGGCCACTTCAGTGGCGGCGGCTATGGATTCTTGATGCGTAAGTACGGTCTCGCTGCTGATAATGTAATTGATGCTCACATAGTTGATGTAAAGGGTAATCTTCTTGATAGAGAAGCCATGGGTGAGGATCTGTTTTGGACCATTAGAGGAGGTGGGGGAGCAAGCTTTGGAGTCGTTGTGGCTTGGAAGATAAAACTAGTTCCAGTTCCATCAACTGTGACAGTGTTCCGAGTTCCAAGGACATTGGAACAGAATGCAACCGAGATTATTCATAAGTGGCAGCTTGTGGCAAATAAACTTGACAATGACCTAATAATTAGGATCAACATGGCAAGGGTAAATTCAAGTCAAAATGGGAAGCTAACAGTACAAGCCCAATTTGAGTCCTTGTATCTTGGACGTGTAGATCAGCTCATTCCCTTGATGCAAAAGAGCTTCCCAGAGTTGGGTTTGATCAGAGAAGACTGTACTGAGATGAGTTGGATAAATTCAGTTCTCTACATGGCTGGATTTACAAGCGGTCAATCCACTGATGTTTTGTTGAACAGAACTCAATTAAGTGGTTTGTCGTTCTTCAAAGCAAAATCTGATTATGTGAGAGATCCCATTCCTGATGTTGGGTTACAAGGGTTATGGCCCTTGTTTTATGAAGACGAGGCTCAATCTGCTTATGTTCAATTCACTCCTTATGGAGGCAGGATGGATGAGATTTCGGAATCTGAAATTCCATTCCCACACAGATCTGGAAACATATTCCATATTCAGTACGGGGTGTCTTGGCAAGAGCAAGGGGATGAGACAGCACAAAGGCACGTCAACTGGATTAGAAGATTGTATAGTTATATGGAACCTTATGTTTCAAAGTCTCCTAGAGCTGCATATGTGAATTATCGTGACCTTGACATTGGGGTGAATAACAATGGCTACACAAGCTACAGCCAAGCCAGCATTTGGGGTCTAAAGTATTTCAAGAACAACTTCAACAGGTTGGCAAGAGTGAAGACCAAGGTTGATCCTCTAAACTTCTTCAGAAACGAACAGAGCATACCTTCTCTTATGTCGAAAGGACGCAAATAGAATTCCTTAGGGCAGCAAATGTCATTATAAAATAAGTTGCTTTGTTATTTTACTTTTATGTATATCTAAAGCAGCATTCATCAATATTCCTTAATTCGTATTATATTTACTAAATTAACCACATAATTCGTATTATTAAATAAGCTGCTTTGTTATTTGACTTTTATGTATTTCTACGCAACATTCATCAATATTTTGCTGGCTTATGTCGTCACTTTTTTTTCCTTTCTAGGTCATATTGTGAAATACCTTAAGTAATCATACTTTAATGGTGCTAATTCCTCAAATCAAAAACCCCACAACTTATACTGATTTAGTCTTAATTTACAATATTCATTATGTGGTTAATTTACAAAGATATAATTATCTAACAAGTTGGCATTAATACAATAAAATCCAATCGACCTTAACTAACAAAAATTGATGCTAAATGCAACTTTGGCATTAGTTCTATGTCAACGTTATGGTCAATGCATAATTTGTTGAAGCTAATCTTAAGCGTCAACTTCTTGGTGGTCGACTCGAAGTAGTGTCAATTTAGCTAACAGATAAGTGAAAGTTATGACCAATAGAAAAACAAAGGCCAACGCTGACATTAGCATCCACTTGACTGAACTAAATTAAATAAAAGGTTGATGCTATAAATAAATGCAAAAGCCGACACTAGTTTTTAATTTTTTTTAAAACTAGCTTATTTATTTATTACTGATATATTACAAGACTTAGATAAATAAATTAAAACTAAAAAAATACAATAAAGACTTAATATAAATAATAATACAGAAATAAATAAAAATAATCGCCATATACAACTATCATCATTTATGTAATACAATAGTCAATGTACAAAAGAAAAAGATAAAAAAAAAAAAAAAACACAAAATAGAAATTTCTCTAGTTAGACCTTGTCAACATCTAAGGATTGATCATCCATGTCATCCTGATAGTGCGAATGTCCATGTGTCATTACAAGAGCTTGACTTGGGATCCAAAGTTGTCATCCTCTCCATCATAGCTTGCATTTGTTGCTTCGAGGCAGTAGTCCTCTGCTAAGATCCCTAGCTTGCGCAACAAATTTTTCAACTATAATGACCCTCTAATCATCAAATAAGCTACTGCTCGGTTAAGGAGCTAGAAACTTCTAAGTCAACAATGACACACCATTACAGACGTTTTGTGGTGTTGTAAACTTGTCCTTGACTCCTATTGCCAGCAAGATCTTGACAGATGTCAAGCTTAACTGACATTGCAACCTCTTGTGTCACACCCATGAAGGCCTCACCAATTGGCATCTACATCTAGCTAAGACGTTGCTGATAGTCCTTCTGTTCAATCTCAAAAGGCATAAACTAGTAAAAAACTTATTTTGTTTGACAACCAAGTTGTATAAAAATAATGTATATGATTAACAACTTACATATGTCTTTTAAGAGTAGTTATCAACTTGACCTCCTAACCTCTTCTTATTGGTAGCTAAGAGCTCATCAGGGTCCACAAGTCACTTGAGTCTCTCAGCCTTGGAAAAAAAAAGGCAACGAATGTTTAGTCTTAAGATATGACACATTCTAAAGCCACTAAACTAGATAAACATGTGTGTGGTAGTGAATACATACCATGTCCAATGTCACTTGAAGAAAAGACTTATGACTTGCACTATGAACTATTCCACCTATAGCTGAGACCTGGTAGGCCTTGTTTTGGGTTGATGAGCTCTGGAAGGTTAGTCTATCCTCATCCCCCATCTATTGTAGCTTTTTCCCAACCTTTAAAACATCCATAAAACATTTTGAACAATGTTCTTTAAACATTTTGTGAATAATCTGCTCATGATGAGCATCCCATGAAACTTTGTCTTGTATAGAATTGCGAAATAATTAGTCAATATGTAAGTGAAATAATTATCTATAAAATAAGGATGACTAAATACACATAAGACAAGTTGCCCTAAATCTGTGCCATCAATCCTCCCTAACATCCTCAAGGGTCGCAGATTAGAGTTATTTGGTCTGACCTAAGCTTAATGTAAGCTAGGTCATAAGTCTCTTTTGAGTGGTTTGGCCTATTACCTCTAACCAAAAGGAAGTGTTTCTATCATCACTATTTTTGTATTGATTGATTATGTATAGAATTTTTTTTCCTTATTAGTGTTGATGTTTTAGTTATTCTTGGAACTTATATATGAGAATAAATTTTTGTTGTTTATGGTAAATATTTATGTGACAATTATATAACCACTATTGAATCATATGGGAACTATTCTTGAATATAATTTATTATTAATAAATATACAGTATCTACTTAATTATTATTTAAATAAAGAAATTTTTGAGTAAAAATTGTTGTGTATTAACTTTCTGCAATGAGTTTTAATCATTGCATGTAAAAAAAAAAATATATAAACTCTTATAACCTATAAGAAAAAAATTTATTTGTTATTTTTAATAATATATGTGCAGCAATTATTAGTTCGAGTTCAACATCATATGGAATCAAGCACAAGTTCATTTGGAGTAATTGTTTTTCGAAAATTATGTCAAGTAGTGCAAGAAAAAAAATTTAGCACTTGATAATTTGATCTATGAGAACAATTTCCTTGTTGTTTATGGTAAATTATTATCCAATAATTATAAAATATTTTTATATTTGTTGAGAACAATCTTTATCTATAGTTTATAACAAATAAATAAGCAACAATTTTTTTACCCATTATTATAGAAATAAAAAAAAAGTTATGGACAAAATTGTTTCCTATTAAATTTTTATAGTGGTTTTTAACCATTGTATATTAAAAACACAGAAAATTCCTCACACCAGTCTAACATAAATATATATAATAGTTACTTATTTTGCTTTAAAAAATTGTTGACTATTATTAATTTTAGGAACAATTTTACAACTTTTGATTAAAAATGTCTACATTTAAAAAATATTATCTATATTCAACGAATAGTTTTACAATAATTAGTAAAGAAATTGTTAATAGTTAAAAAAATTGTTATTTTTTCTACGCTTTAGGAACAATTTTATAACTATTGATGAGAGAATTGTCACCAATTAAAAAAATTGTTATGTATTTTATATTTTAGGAATAGTTTTACAATTATTGACAACAATTAAAACTGTTGACTATTCTATATTTTAGGTACAATTTTACAACCAATAATAATAAAAATATGCACAATGTATAAAAATTGTTGCCTATTATATGTTTTAAGGAAACAAAAATTAACCATTGACAAGTAAAATGTTGTCTAAAATAAAAAAAATTGTAGTGCTTTTTCTACTTGTTTTCACCATATTTAGAGACTAGTACACCCAAAAAAAAAAAAAAAATTAGAGATTAGCACTTTGTGCCACATTAGGAAGACTATTTACCTAAGAAAGTTAAATTAATTAAAAGCGTTTAAATTTTTAATACCTAATTTCTTTTTGTTTCTCTCCTTTCATACATTGTATCAAGCCACGTAGTGAATTTTGTGAGCCCATTTACCCTTTTTTATTCTCATAAAAGCTTTCTAAAGTAGGTGATTTAATGCTAGCATTATTAAAGGAGAAGAATCAAATTATACCGATGATTTTTTTTTTTTGTACATACCATATATAGGTATTTTTCACAAGAAGCAATTTTGCTCAGTCAAGGTAAGATCACTATGAGCGACAAAACTCTCCTTTCGAATATTTAACACATACATATTGAAGACCCGAATTCGAGATTACTAATTAAGCTAAAACAATCTTGTGCCAGTTGATCCAAGCGTTCGATGGTAAATTACATTGGTATAACTTATACTAACTATTACACATTTAACAATTTTATATTTAATGTAATTTTATCAATTCAACCATTAAATTATAACTATATATTATCTATATTATTAGTGTCAAATTTTATCAAAATAATAAGATGATAACAAATTATTCATATTCTTTTACATTATAAAGGTATATATATAACATAAATTTTGATGTATATGAATGAGGTATCAAATAATTTTGTATTGATATAAATTTTAGTAGGTATAATCTATGTAAAAAGAACCTTCAATATCCAATAGCAAGTTTTATGATAAAATTGTCCAATTAAAAGTTATTGAAAGGTATAGTTAGTATATTACACTGGTGTAATTTGACTCCACCTTTTTTACATATCTTTTATGAATATTTTGTTTTTATTATTTTAAAGACAATAATTTTAAAATTCTAACTAAGTAAATCTAATTCATTGAATTGGATAGAAATTTTAAAAAATTGATATAAGAAATTAACTATTTTAATTTAAGTCATAGTATTTATTTATTTTTTTGTTTCCTACATGTATCCTTCTTTAGAGGCAATCTTATTCGGGACACGGTCGAACATTAAATATAACCACCTTTCTTAATAGGAATTCAAATCTTGGTTTACCACATTTGAAATTAGTCATTTCCATTAGACTTAATCTTGTTAGTACTCAAGCCCAATTTGAGTCCATGTATCTTGGAGGTGTGGATGAGCTCATTTGCTTGATGCAAAAGAGCTTCCCAAAGTTGGGTTTGGTCAGAGAAGACTATATTGAGATGAGTTGTGTAACGACCCTCTGTCGCTATAGTACTGCATACAACCCCATAATTTACGAAGATATTCAATAATAAAGATTGAATACTATTATAACCTCATACTTACTATAAAATATAGGTACAAGATATGAAATAATATGATATACAAACCAACTTATATAATACCAAGGGAGAGGGTACAAAAAGAAACTTCCTACAGCTGGTCAACTATACAACATATACATCAACCACAAAAAGAATCACAAGAGCTTCTAGAAAGATCCACCCATAAGGGCCTTCTACCATTTCCATTGAGATCTTCACCATCAACTGTGAGAAGTTGGATCTGCTAAAGCTTCACCCTCTGCTCCCATGCCAAATGACGTGATTATCATAATCACAGCAACACATAATCACAACTAGCAACAACAGCAACCATAACAAGACAAATAGCAAGGTAAAGGTAAGCTTATGAAACAAGGACAAACATATAATAGACAAAGTTCATCTTCCTAAAACCATCAACATACAAGCATGAAATAAAATACACAAAAGAAGGAGTTTCCACACAATCACTACACCACATACCATACTTTCAACACCAACATGTCAATGCATGAATGACCCGACTCTGAAGAGATTTACTACATTTCGAGCGATCAGCCAGGTCTTATCCCCTACCATGGCCTTCCAAGCACCATTTAGAGATTGCCAAAACTCTGATCTATGGATAAGCTTAGTGGTTTGTCAGGATAAGTGAATGTGGATGGTGACTTACCGCGACATAAGGCCTGCACCGCCTTGGCCTCTTGCGGAATTACCCATTCACTCATCCCCAAGGCCCATCTTTCTGACCCCACATCTTATTCAGGCACTAGGTTGGTGGCCCGTCTAAGTCGCAACTCCTGTTAACCAGCCAACTTACATGCCTACCCGCACACGACTTGAGGCCCGCACAACCTCAGCCAACAACATATGCATGCAAATGCATGATTCTCCACACATCAACTCAATCACAACCATTCATCAATATCCATACATATATGCATATGGCAACACAACACCACGTGGCCTACTCAGCACCACCTGTGGTCCAACAATCACTACCAACTCCATGTAGGCCCAATCCAGCCCCGTACATGGTTAACAGGTAAGGTTCTATCCAAGTAGTACATATATACCTCGTGAGAATTCTTATACAGTACTACGACCTACATCACCTGTGAGACGTCTCACCACAACAACACAACATAACCGATGGAAGTTCTATCTAAGCAACCTTCCACCCAACTACCACTTTCCAACAATTTATCAAACAAATCCACAACAATAATAAAGAAAAACCAAGAGCCAGTTCGAAAGACCATTTGAACATCCAATTATCTTAAAATATACATTTGACATCCATAGGAGTCAATAAAATCATCAACCAACTACAACAATAATTACAAAGCAAAGAAAATCCTGTTATTTTCTTGCTGAGCGTGAATTCCATCGCTGAACGAGAGATTTGTCACTAAGTGAGATTTTCCGTCGCTAAGCAAGTGACATACTTCTAGTGAATTTTCAGGATCCATCGCTAAGCGAGACTTTCTGTCGCTAAGCGAGTGACTCCCAGAGAGTCATCAGCATCCGTCGCTAAGCAACAATTTCGGTCGATAAGGGAGATACTTCCAGGGAATTTTTCAGAATTCGTCGCTAAGTGAGAATTTTTGTCGCTAAGCGAGTGACAAACTTCCATTGAATTTTCAAGATCCATTGCTAAGCGACAATTTCCGTCGCTAAGCGAGCGACTTCCAGAGAGTCACTAGTATCCGTTACTAAGCAACAGAATCCATCGTTGGGCGTGAGTGTGATCTTTTTATTCACAAATCAATGACCAACAACTATTTTTGACCAAATCAATCAACACCAAGCATCACAAAACAATTTTAAATCTTCTAATACCTTTCTAACCGATTACATAACAATTTTATCCACAAATCATAAACAAATCTCAAAAACCCATTTTATTGTCAAAACTCCCATACACAAAATATTCACACAAATCAACCAATTCTAAAGCGTTAAATCAACATATCAGCAGCCAGAAACATAAAATCAACTAATAGTAAGCTTTCCTTACCTCTAAAACCTTCCAAATTTGAAAGTTGGGAAGATAATTTGAAAGTTAGGAAGATGAGAATGTGAAATAAAAAGAGACTCTTGAACCAATCCTCCAAGAAATCTGCCCTCCGTAACACAAGAACACAAAATTAGGGCTAGGAAAATCTTTCACACCCTTAACCAACTCAAGAAATCTAGAGAGAGATAAAGAAAGATGTAAAGAAGAGAGAGAATGAGAATGGGAGAAATGAGAGAAAGTCTCCCTCCCTTCCTCCTTTTATACTTTAACCTTCCTGAATTCTTACACGGACTTTGAGCTAACTAAGGCTCATGACTCATCAAACCACTCCCCATATTTCATAACTGGTCTAAAAGCCCAAAAGCATACCAACAACACACCCAAATTGGCTCAAGCATATATCTCAAATTTCCTAAATTCAAACCGATATTTCAAATAAACAACACACAACCATCATCACATACAACAAATCATACATAACAACAATTCATTTATTTCTTTTAATTACCTAGATTACATATCTAATTTCCACTTTTAATTATCAAAACACTAAATCATACATTAGGAAAACACAGATGATACAAGTTGGATAGGTTCAATTCTCTTCATGAAAGCTAGGTTGACTAAATCTACAAGCAATGAAACCCTTGAAGTTTTGTTGAACAGAACTCATAGTGGTTGGTTGCCTTATAAAGGAAAATCTAATTATGTGAGAAAACCTATTCCTGTTGTTGGGTTACGACGATTATGGCACTTGTTTTATGAAGATGAGGCTCAAAATGTTGTAGTCCTAGTTGCTCCTTATGGAGGCAAAATGGATGAGATATCGAAATCTAAAATTCCATTCCCACATAGATATGGAAACATATTTCATATTCATTATTCGGTGTTTTGGCAAGAGGAAGGGGACGAGGTAGCACAAGGGTAAATCAATATATTAGAAAACTATACAAATATATGGAACCTTATGTTTCAAAATCTCCTAGAGCTGCATATCTAAATTATATAGGCCTTGACATTAGGGTAAATAACAAATGCTAGATTCATTAACAGGCCACCTACCAATTTATCCACGCACCAAGCCCAATAGTGTTAGGCGTGAGGAGCTGTATTGGGGGAAACCCTCACTTATGAGCTAGCTTTTGGGGTTGAGTTAAGCCCAAACCTAAATTGTAAGATTCTTATTTATATTTCAAATCTTTTAAATATTGTTTAGATTTAAATATATTATTAATTTGTTTTAATTTATTTTAGGAACTTGTTTTCTCTTTTAATATTCAGATGCTAATAGTATTTGAATTTTGTATTACAGTTTTGTTTTATATATAGAGCCAATGTAAGACCTATCTTTTATAATTAGTGATTAAGTGATTAAAAGTAATTAAAAGAGAAAATTAACTTTAAATTTCAGAGAAAAATTTAATTGAAAAATGTATATTGTTTTTCTGCTTGAGTTTTTGTAGAGAATTCTACATAAATTAAGACTATATTGCAAAGTGACAATGTAGAAATTCACTATAAAAGTTAGCAGGCAGTCAAATAGTTTGAGGAATTAATTGTAATTAATTTATGTTAAATATAATTAAGTCCTGTAAGGAATTCTAAGAATTCCTTACGCCATCGATTCAAACATTTTTTTTACTTTAATCTAGTTCTTGATACAACTTCAAGAAGAAATTCGAAGAGATAGAAATTTCTTAAACTTCACAAAAATATTTTAGAGACATCCTGAGACATTTAAATGAGTCATATGCTAATAAAATAAAGTCTTGATATTGAAGTGTTATTTAATTCAAGTTTGAATCAAATTATTATTTTGTTACCTTATTCCTAAGCTTAAACTATGTCACAACTTAGCGTCCAATCAAAACAAAAAAATTTCTATGCTACCTTGAGCCAATATAGACGTCCCCTAACCCTATGAACTAAAGAGAAACTTGACTCCAATTATCTAGTAAAGAATGAACTAAAATTCTAACTAGGTGTCTAATCCCAATTTGCTTTTGTACTTCACAAGTTTCTTACATATGTATTACTTAGCTTATACTAAAAAAAAAAAAAAAAAAAACACTTGAACCCCTTGTTTCCTACCCCATGGCAATCCAAAACAAGTGGTTTTGGGAGCAATATTTTCTTCTCCTTCTTTTTTAACTTGGAGGCCAAGTTTTGGGATTTTGTTAATTACCTATCTATCCTTAATGATCTTATTATCTAGCTCTTATAGTTTAGTAAATTGGCAATACAAACTACCCCCTAAAACCCTTCAAGGTCTAGTTGAACACCTTCATTCTCTACCCTTCTCATTTCATTTCTTTTACACTTAAAGAAACTCAAGAAATCCTAAGTGTTGGTGCTAGACAAAGTTGATCAAGTTTTAGAACAAGTTCTAGCTTGGTATGGTTCTTTAATCTCACATCTTTTCGTTTCCGTTCTCTCTTTTGCTTTTCTTCTTTCCACTCATCCATTTCTTCATCTAGATTTTATCTAAACTCTTATTCATTTTTGTTTATGGAAAAAACCCTTCTTTGATTATGATTTGGATTCAAAGCTTAAGGAACAAAACCCCAACGTTCCATCATTTCATTCTCTCAATCTTTTTCTCTGAAGTTGTGCTTAAGGCAAGGTAAGGAAAGCTTACCTTAAAACTCTTTTTCTTGTTGAATATGAATCTATTTGGTGATGTATTTTTTATTCAAAACATGCTTGTGGTGATTAATGCTTGAAATGTGGTGATTTTTGTGAACATATGCAAGGTTGCTTATAACATGCTTGCTGCTAGTGACATTTTTGTCTGAATATGCTTTAGTATTTTTGTGGTTTCTTTTTGTGTGATTGTTGTATTTGAGCACTATTTTTTTTGTTGGAAACTATACTTCATGGGCTATGAAATAGACACAAGGAGCACCCCAAAATGTCAAGAAAATGTTTTTTAAGTTGAGCTATGCATTGTGGAACACGTGATTGGCCAATGTAATTTGTTTTGGCTTTTTGTGTTTGTTGAAAAATGATTTGAGAAAATGATTATATGGTTAGAAACTAGACTTAAAGAGCTTTCCAATGATGGGTCTTTTGTTTTTTAATTTGTCCATTTGATACACTAAAAGTTGGTTCAAAACTAAATGATGTGCAAGGCATTCAATCTATTTTTCAGTTTTGACATGTTTTAGTAAAAGGATTTGTTCTCCCTGTACAAAATGAAACGTGGTATACCTTTCTAGAAAATAGAATTTTGGGGCTATTAAAACAACATACAATTTATATTAATTGGTTCTATTTTGAAAGAAAAATATGTATTAGAAGTTGGATGATCTACAAGTGTCCAAATTTGACCTATATTCACTCTAACAATTTTTATGATTTTTGTAGATTTTTGCTTAATATGTGGCTTATTGTTTTAGAACATAGCCATGTAGATCTTGAAAATGGTATATTTTTTGTTTTTAACAAAATTCATTTGAGTGCCTGAATTTGAGTTACAAATTGACTGTAAAACAGAGGAGACTTTTCAACCTATATTCATTATTTCTAAAGCAATTGATTAAAAAATTTGATGATTTGTATTTTAAAATAAATTTAGACAAATTTAGAGAAAAATTTCAAAGTGTGTAATACTAAATTCTAACCTTAAAATAAAATTTTTAGAATTTATTTGGATTCATTTTGAAAATTTGAAGTTTATTGAATTTTTAGAGAAATCAAGGATATGTTAGTAAATTAACCACCTTTTTATTTATTAATAAAATTCTAGAATTTATGGTGAAAAATAAATAATTTATTTAATTAACTTAAAACATGTAAAAAGATTTTAGTGGAATCAATTAAAAGATCTAGACTTTATAACGGACATTATTTGTCTAGAACGAAAAACATGAAACTTGGAGAAGTGTTGACGGAAAGTCTTGAGGGGATTTCCTAAACGTTATACCTTGAGTCTATGGTGGCATTAAACTTAGTACCTTGCAGGGAGGCCAAACCCAGTGGATGGCAAACATCTTGTTGATTATGTCTAACCCACGAAGAGGGAATGTAAGCAATAAAGTGGTTGAATATGATGATTTGATGATTTAATGTTGTTGGTTCACAAGCATTCATACATGAGTTGTTGAGGAACGTTAGACAAGCATTGAGAAAGCTAGTGGAGGTACCATTGATAACCTTGGGGAAATGCAGATAGGCGAATCCATATGAAACTAAGAATTTTACAAACCCTAAGTCATGGTGACAACTACCCACATACGCATATCCCTAACGAGTCACAGTTACTCTGAGATCAAGATCGGTGTCATATTACATTGGGATATATAATTGTTGATATTTGTATGTGTTACTACATATTCTAGTTGTCAACTTCTGCATGCATTATGATTTGATGCAAATGTTATGCTAAGAATGTATGTGCCATATCATTTATGTTTTGTTAAATATAGTAAGCTAATTCTTGGATTGTTTGTCTCTCTGTGTGTGTGACTGTGATGATTGCGATGATTTATTGTCATTGGAGCAAATGGCCAACTATCGGCACATGGATCTTTTTACATTGAGATGATCCCCTCTATCTTTGGGGGCCGTAAAGCATGGTAGGTGGATTGGGAAGCTTAAGAGGCTCGATTCAATGACGTTTTGGTAGTTTGTTACATCCTAAGGGGGGTTATTGCTTCATCTATGATTTTAGTGAGCTTGCGGACGAGTTTCTTTTTGCATCATATTGCCCTTTGAGGTTCATTGGTTACACTCTTACTTATCAACATTTCTTTTGAGGAGGATCTCATGCTAGGAGAAGTATTGGTTGTGGGCAGCGATCAGATGACAATGATGACGTTTCGTCTACTTCTCCAGATTGTCCACCGTAGAAATAGTATAATTTATATATGTATAGAGGTGGCTAGCCTAGGGAGTGTGTAGTGTATGTATATCCTTTCCCCCTTTGTTGATATGTACTTATTGAGGAGTATACCTGTATTTTTCACACATCTCTTCATTTTTGAGATACTCTTGATCTTTTGATGTATATGGGTTGAAGTCCAACAAGGTACATTTGTTACTTTGTGTATATATATACATATATACATGTATATATATGTGTGTGTGTGTGTGTGTGTGTAATGGATGGATGTATTGCAGTAATCACATATCTGTATTGGTTTTTCTACATGATGAATTATTATTAACAATTACTTTTATGAAACATAAAATTTACACACATTTTTATAAATAAATTAAAAATATTTTTAATTTAAAATTGAATCCCTCCATGAATGTTGTATGTGCAACAATAGAGAGTCGTGACAATTTGTAGTATTACAGTTGGTCGTGTCTTTTGGGATCGAACCAATAAAAGTAGGCCTGTTGTGTTTTTCATTGTGTGTTGTGAAATTATTTCTATAAAGAAATAATTGTTGTTTACTGAAGTCCATTGACTTTTTGAGTATTATTTTTGCAAGGAAGTAATTGTTGTTGATGGCATTTCGTTGATGTTTGTTTCCTAACATTGCTTCATATTGTAGGATTACAATGGTGAGACCAAGTCATAATCCTCTACCTCAACCGCAGACTGACCTTACTCAAATCACTTGCACTCTAAAGGTGATAGTTTCAACGATGGCACAACAAAGTTTGTTGTTACTCAACAACACTAAGAGGCTATGGCACGTCTTGAGGCTACGACAACACGATAAGATGTTGTACCATCTGAATTTTAAGGCTAGCTAAATTTAAGAAGAACAACCCTTCAAGTTTAAGGAAGAGTCTAACCTGGATGTGGCCAACCTTTGGATTCTTGAACTAAAGAAGATTTTCAAAACGATGAACTACCTTAATGATTAGAAGGTGCCTTACACCACTTATATATTGATTGGAGAAGTAGAGTACTAGTGGCACGGAGCCAGTTGATTGAAGCACGTGGAAAGGTTATTACTTGGACGAGTTTTAGAGATCATTTCCTAAGGAAGTATTTCCTAATTAGCGCTCAACATTTGAAGGAGTTAGAGCTTTTGAGACTATACTAAGGTAACATGTTCGTAGCTGAGCACTGAATAAAGTTTGAGTACCTATCTAGATTTTGCGCATAGGAAGTAGAAAAGGAGTGAGGATATCATAGATTTGAAAAAGGATTAAAGCATGAGCTGAAGAGGATGATTATCCCCATGGATATCACGGAGTTTCACTTGCTAATGGAAAAGAGCAAAATGGTAGAGCATCTAAAAAGTGTTAGCAGAGTCATGGGGATATATGGAGCTGGACCATCTAGATTTAAGAAAAAATATCAACAAAAGAAGTCATGTAGCAGACCTTAGCAACAATAGAGGCATGTAAGGTGGCCCAGCTATTAGGGGCACCACAACCACACCACTTATAGGAGCTGAAGGAGTTCCATGCTACAAATGCAAGAAACCACACTATGATAATGAGTGCCTTCAAAAAGGTACTATTTGCTTTATATGTGGGAAAACCGGACACATAACAAGGGAGTGTTCAACTCAACCCAAGATCAAGCCTGCAATCAACAGAGTAAGGGTCACGAAGCCAACTGTAACAGACAGAGTCTTTGTAATGAGTAGAGTTAAAGCCTCCAAATCTGAAGATCTAATATAGGGAGAGTGCAACATAGCCAATAATCTCTTATCTATATTATTTGATTTAGGTGTTACTCATTCTTTTATCTTCTATGATCGTATGGATAGATTGAAATTGCTTACTTGTCATTTGTCTTTTGATTTACTTGTTTCTACCCTTACTGTTACTCTTTTAGTAACTCAATTGTCTATGCCAATCGTACTATTTCTATCAATGGATACAGTTATCAAGTGAACGTTATTTGTCCTCCTCTTTCTAACCTAGATGTCACACTAGGCATGGATTAGTTATCTTCTAACCATATTCTCATAAATTATGCTAGAAAGACCCTTATCTTTCTTAGCTCTAAAGATAGTAGATTTATCACTATTAACCAAGCATTGGTTACTTTGGAAGAAGGAGCCTAGGGATATGTGATTTTATCCTTCCCAAAAGTCAAGAGTGATCTAGATCTAGACTCTGTGGCAGTAGTTAGAGATGTTGTTGAAGTTTTCCCTAAGGATGTACCCAATTCACCCCTGCCGTGAGAGAACAAGTTCGCCATAAACTTGGTTCCTAGATCAAGATCAATGTCAATAGCACCCTACTAGACGGCACCTGTAGAGTTAGTCGAGTTAAGGAGCTGCTAGAAAAACAAATGATTAGGCCTAGTGTTTTCCCTTGGAGAACACCAATGTGGTTGGTGAAGAAGAAGAAGAACGGTGGCTTAAGGTAGTGTGTGGATTATCATCAGTTGAATAAGATCACTCTTAAGAATAAGTACTCGTTGCCTATGATTAATGATCTGATAAACCAATTGAGAGAAGCCACAATTTTCTATAAAATAGATCTGTGATCTGGCTACCACCAGATACGAGTTAAAGATAAGGATATACCAAAAATAGCTTATCGGACTAGGTATAGGCATTATAAGTATGTGGTGCTGCCTTTTGTAGTGACAAATGTTCATGCTGTATTCATTGATTTTATGAATAGGATTTTTCACCCTTTCATAGACAAGTTTGTTGTCATGTTTATCGATGGCATTCTAGTTTATTCTTATACTCGTGAAGAGCATGAGGAGCATTAGAGAGTTGTGTTGGAGATCCTAAGGGAGAAATAGTTGTATGCGAAGCTGTCGAAGTGTAAGTTCTGGTTAGATGAAGTGAAGTTCTTGGGGCATGTGGTATTAGCAACTGGGATTGTCGTGGATCTAGCAAAGGTAGAATTTGTGTTGTAATAGGAATGACCGAAGACAGTTACAAAGATACAAAGTTTTGTTGGGTTAGCTAGTTGTTACCAGAGATTCATAGAAGGTTTCTCGAAGACAGTCACATCGTTGACACAACTTACCCGCAAGGACCAACCTTTTTCCTGGATTGCAGACTGAAAGGGGAGTTTCAAAGAGTTGAAGCATATGTTGACTACCTCACTTGTGTTGGTTTTACTTGACTCCACCGAGCCTTTTGAGATTTACTGTGATGCATCTCATCAAGGACCAAGATGTGTATTGATGCAACTTAGGAAGGTTATAGCTTATGCTTCAAGGCAGTTGAAGACACATGAAATGAACTACCCTACACATCTAGAATTAGCCATAGTGGTGTTTACTTTAAAGATATGAAGACATTACCTTACGGAGATAAACCATTTTGAGCCTTAATTAGAGAATATCCAAGGCAATGACTACAAGCTTAACTTGCTTAATGACTTTGGAGTTAGTGTCACCTTGAATTTTTTCGACTTATCTCCTTATTTTTATGTAGGTCTTAAATAGTCGAGGACGATTCCACATTTCAAGAAGGGGAAGATAATATGAAATAGAAAACCATCTCTCATGACCAAGCTAAAATAAAAAGTGACTTACTCTAAGTGACAACCCATTAACATGAGACAAGCTATAAAAGATACAAAAGGCAATTAGAGCTCATGTGAATACAATTATAGCCTAGCAGAATAAAAGGGAGGCAAATAAGGACCTTTTGGGGTATAGTGAGGCAAAGACAAGAATAGAAGAACAAAAAAAAATTACACACATAAAAACTGCACACGCTTAGTTTCAACTAGCAAAAGCTCTTTAAACTCCAAGGCAAATAAGGATGTGGTTCTACTTTTGCAAACCCAAGAAAATGAAGACACAAAATAAATAAGACTCAAATTAAAGTGCAACAAATATTAAATATGAAGATATTTAGAGATAATATTTACAAATAAAACTAAAGATATTTAGAGTTATTATTTCTTTAATTGTGAAAGTTTTTTTTTTAAGTAAAATATGGAATAATATTATTAAAGTGGAAAAATGCCATTGTAGGCAATTACATCAGCCTGAAGCAAAGGTGAAATCTAGTGAGGAACATCCTCAATCCAGACCTGCTCTTATAACAAAAAAAGCCAAGCTAAAAAGCTTATCAGCAACCAGACTATCCCCTCTTTTAGTGAAAGTAAGTGGCAAACGCTCACCCCTTAAAGTCATGTCAACACAGTCTTGCAAAATCACAGCTAGGCACGACCACTCCTCCAGCTTCCTATTCTTCCAACATGAATGAAAAAGCTGACAATCTGTCTCAAGGGAAGTTTGAGTGAAAGCCAAATGAGAAGCAATTACAATATTCCATTGAAAAGCTAGCACCTCAGCTAACATGGGTTCATAGGACATAAGAAAAAACTTGGTGGCAGCTGCTAAAGGTGATCCCATATGATCTCTGGCTATCATACCAAAACTAGTGCCAACATCCCTCCTTACTGAAGCATCAAAATTAATCTTTATGACATCCACACGTGGTGGGATCCATAATGCCACAGTAGGGTTGGGATTCTGTTATTCATGTGGCTTGCCGTACATGCATAAGGAAGTTGCCATAGCAAATAACTGCACCAAAGGAATATTTTTCCCTAAGAACAGCCAAGTGTTACGACACTTCCATATCACCTAGCAAAACTCAAAAACTTTGGCTAAGAAATCACCATCTTGCGCCAGAAAGCATTTACAAATCCAATCGAAGAAGGATAACCGCTACTCCTGCTCTAGCTGAATGCCCATAAAGGATGCAAACCATAACCTTCTAACATCATCACACCAAAGAAGTGCGTGCTCAGCGAATTCTTCCTTAGTTTCACAAAATGGACACATAAGATCCACATCCATTCCTCTACGCCTAAGATTTGTCCTTACTGGCAAAATATCAAGGCAAACTCTCCAAATTAAGTTAGAGCATTTAGGAGGAACTTTAACTTTCCAAATTTGGGACCACAAATCAGTAAAATTAGTGCTAGATGAAGCATAGGACTCTGTTTGCATCTATAAGGCAATATTATAACCTGACTTTACAGTATAAATACCATCTCGTGTATGCTTCCAAATGAGTTTATCATCAAGAGAATTTCTACTCAAAGGAATCTCAAATATTTTTCTCCACAAGTGGGTTGGAAAAAGTCCATTAATGATATCAATATCCCACTGTCTTGTTTGCAGATCAATTAAATCTGCCACCAACAATTTAGGATTAAGAACAAAATCCTATGTCATTTGTAACATATTGTCATCCACACTAGTCAACCACCTGTCTTTAAAAGCTCACACACTACGACTATCTCCAATTCTCCAAATAAGGCCAGCGAAGATCAAATCCTTTGATGACATAATGCTGGACCATGCAAAGCTACAATTATAGCCCTTTCTCACCTATAGTGGCCCACATCGAGGGTAGTATTTGGCCCGCAACACGTAAGCCATCAGAGAATGCTCAAAATTGAGTAGATGCCACCATTGTTTAGCCAATAGAGCTTTATAGAAAACTCTGGTAACACAAAATCCTAGACCACCCTCACTTTTCTTCTTTGTGATTTTGCTCCATTTCATCCAGTGTAATTTGCGTTTATCCTCCGAACCCTCCCCCCCCCCCCCAAGAAAAAATCTTGCAGTCATTCACTCAATATCATGGCAAAGAGATTGTGGGAGTTCAAAACATCTCAAAATATAGGTAGGAATTGATTGCTTGAACCACTGCCTTGATTGTGAAAGATTTGAAGTTAATATATTTGCAAATCTAATTAGGATTTGTGATTGATTTATTAAGATACATTTTAATTTATTTTGGAATTTGTTTCCTCTATTAAGATGAGGATTCTATCATGTTACTAGGATTCATTTCAGATAACATTAGAATTTGCAATGATTAGGATTTATTTTTGTTTATTAGGATTTATTCCCTATTACTTGTTTTTTCTATTATGTTTCCCTATAAGGATGTCATTCAAAAACATCAAGTTGAAGTTAAATGAGAATTTGAGAGAATTTGTTTTTTCCATTATGTGAGGATTTATTTTCTTTTGCTCTTATGAAACCTTGTACAGTCAATTTTCCTCTATAGAATTAGTGATTCAAATTCATTAAAGTCCTCAATTTGTGCTTCAACTCAAGTGCATCGCTATGTGAATTGACTAACTCATGTTTGTGGTTGGACTGACGGTCTAAGTAGTAGGTCATGTTCCCTATTGCAATGGTTCGCTATTTGCGTTTGTCAAGGCATTGAACCATTACTCATATCTTTTTTTGTCTTTTATTTTAATTTTCTTTGTTAACCTACATTGTGAAGATCAAGTCACCTCTTTGAGTTCTTATCAAAACATATATTATATTTAATAAATTTAATAGATATAATATTTAATAATATTATTTAAGTTAATTACATGTTATTTAAAGAATATAATATTTCATATTATTATTTAGTAAGTTTTACTTTTATATATATAGAATAAAAATTTAATTATAATGCATCGACAATGTAAAATTAAACTTTTTATACTGTCATCTAATCATAAATTGTCATATATAGTAAATTTATTAACTTTTATAATAACTACTTTTGAAATTATACTTAAAATGATTTCTTATTAATTAATAGTGTAAATTTTTTTTCACTAAAATTAAATTCATAAAATAATCCTAACCATCTTCTTTACATTTTGAAGTGCCAATTTCATAATTGACTTTTTTATAGTGTAGATGGTGTAAATCACGGTTAATTAAGCATCTACTGTAAATCTTGAATGAGTAAACGCTTAGAACATAATTAACTACATTTTATAATACAATTTAAATTGCACTATAAAAGCTTTGTTATTTTTTAAAAGATGTTAATTTTAATATATTATCATTTTAAATATTTTTATCATGTTAATTAATTAGAAATTATTTTAGATATAAACTATAAAGTAATAATTATAAAACTCAATAATTTTGTATAATAATTCAATTTCCAACACAATTTTTAATTATATCAACATTTTTTATATTTTTAGTGCGATAAATACTTAAAATCACAACTAAAAAGTAAAAACTGACGTTAACATCATCTTATTAAAATTGCTCTGAAAATTCATATATCTAGAATGGAAAGAGGTGACCTATAGCAGCCATTCATTTAAGAGAAACTTCTTATTAGACTGGAAGACCTTCATTTGATATATCGGCGCACGAGGAAAGGAAAAAGAAGTAATGACTGGAACGGAAGTAACCGAAGAAATTCAAAGATAAAGAAGGTATTGGAATTTGTACGTGTCAAGGAACTTTTTTTTTCTCAAAGTTCGGCCCTTAATCGGTGAGTTTATCCTTTCAATTCAAATCAGACGGTATGATAAGATAAAGAAAAAGGACAAACGAAAATATTAAGTAAACAGTTTTAAAATTTTTTTAGACTTAATTACACTTTATACCACTTAAGTTTCATCATTTTAAGAATTTTGCCACCATATTTTTTTTCTCACATTTTGTCACTCTATTTTTGAAATCTTACAAATTTTACCTAATTTTATAAAATTTTATTTAATGAACGGTTGATGATTGAGCAAAATTTGAAAGATTTTAAAAACAAAATGACAAAATGCGACGAAAAAAAAAAAAAAGTTACAAAATAATGAAACTTAGTGGCACTAAATGCAATTAAGTCTTCTTTATATATACATGTTTAAAATCTTTCATTGATAAAATTTTAACTTTTTTATTCAATTGATTGTGACTTTAGATGAGCTCTTAACTTCAATATTAAATGTGAGGATTACTTAATTTATACTCTTCATATTTTTTTTCTTTAGTCTTTGCTAGAAAACAAAAGATGAATTTCAGAATCATAATTATTCATTTTCTTTTGTAAGACTCCATTCAAATATGCCAGCCATAAACGGCCGCAAGAGTTGGCTATATATACCTGAGTTCCCGTCAGTTGAAACGATAAGAAAGGAGGCAAAAATGGCCACTTCAACGGTAAAATTAGTTTTCCTTTCTGTCACCGTTTTCATTTCAATTTTCCCTGCAACTTCTAGTTCTGCCGGCCTTGAGAAAGGTTTCCTCCAATGTTTTCAGACAATTTTAGGAGATAACACAACCTCAGGAGTGATATTCACCAAAAGTAGTTCTTCTTATGAACCCCTTTTGAAGTCGTCTATAAGAAACGCCAGATTCCTAAACAGTTCAGTCCCAAAACCAAACCTTATTGTTACTCCACATAGCCTATTCCACATCCAAATAGCACTCCTTTGCTCAAAGAAAAATGGCTTACAAGTACGAGTTCGAAGTGGGGGGCACGACTATGAGGGCCTTTCTTATATCTCTCACGTTCCATTCCTGATCATTGATCTTCTCAACCTTAGGTCCATAACCATTAACATGGAGGAAGAAAGTGCATGGGTTCAGTCAGGTGCTACAGTTGGAGAACTCTATTATGCAATTGCAAATAGAAGTAAGGTCCATGGGTTCCCAGCTGGGAGTTGCCCCACTATTGGTGTTGGAGGGCACTTGGGTGGAGGTGGGTTTGGTACCATTTTCAGGAAATATGGCCTAGCATCTGATAATGTAATTGATGCCCAGATAGTGGATGTTAATGGGAAGATACTGAATAGAACACTAATGGGGGAAGATCTCTTCTGGGCCATAAGAGGAGGGGGAGGGTCAAGCTTTGGAGTCATTACTGCATGGAAAATCAAGCTTGTACATGTTCCTTCAACAGTGACAATTTTTGATGTTTCAAGGACCCTAGATCAAGGTGCCACTAACCTCTTCCACAAGTGGCAAACTATTGCTCCCAAACTTCCCGCAGAACTTTTCTTGCACACTGTTGTGGGAGTTGTCAATTCAGCTTCTCAAGGTGGAAAAACTGTGACGGTTTCCTTCACAGGATTGTATCTTGGGACAGCAGAGAATCTCCTTCCTTTGATGCAGAACAGTTTTGCAGAATTGGGTTTGCAGCGCAACAACTTCACCCAGATGACTTGGATTCAATCTGTTCTTTACTTTGCGGGCTATTCAATAGATGAATCCTTGGAGGTCTTGCTTAGGAAAAATCAAACATCCCCATCTTTCAAAGCCAAATCTGATTATGTGAAGGAACCAATTCCGTTACTTGGCTTGGAAGGGCTATGGAAGATGCTACTCTTGGAGAACTCACCACAGTTGATTCTCACACCATATGGTGGAATAATGAGTGAGATTTCAGAATCAGAAACTCCGTTTCCACACAGAAAAGGGATCTTATATGGAATCCAGTATCTGGTGAATTTGGTTTCAAATGAAGAAGCGCCGAAGCACATAGATTGGATAAGAAGATTATATGCATATATGGCACCATATGTGTCAAAGTCGCCAAGACAGGCATATTTGAATTATAGAGACCTTGATTTGGGTGTGAACAGAGGGAACTCGGGCTATGAAAAAGCAAAATCTTGGGGTTTGAAATATTTCAATAACAATTTCGAAAGGCTGGCACAAGTGAAGGCCAGGGTTGATCCTGGAAATTTTTTCAGGGATGAGCAGAGTATTCCGCCATTGTAGAAGCTTATTGCCAAACGGCAGTCACAAATAATAAACAACTGATATTTGCAAACATGCACATAGGCATAGTTCTGTATAAAAATGATATGTAGTCTTGCAATTGCTATATTCCTGAATGCCTACAAATAGAAATAGTATTAATATCTTTTCTTTCTTGAAACCACCTATAAAATGGATAATTTTCATTTTTGATTCATTAAGTAAAAGTATTTTTATGTTTTTATATTATATATGTTTTTATGTCTGATATATAGCTGCTGTATTAAATTTTCATAACTTTTTTAAAAGCTTGGATATTTCCTAGATAAGTATCAATGATGTATCTAAAAATATCGATATGGAATATGGATTGAATATGGACACATAAAGCAAATTAAAGTATTGGTGTTTTGTAGACTCTTGCAAAATTAATTTTCATTTGACCTCTTGTAGTAGCTTATAGCATTAATAAAATTCAATAGTCGATTACTTTAAGAAATGTATATTTGAAATTTTCCAGCGAATTCGGTGCTACGGATAGACCCACGTAAACATATAACAAGCACAGAATCGACAAAGTCAGAAACGGAGTTTTGAGCACGGGCAAAAATATTGATATAAAAACCACAATTAGTGCCCGTGAGGTAAACCACATAGATTAATTTCTCTGGTCGTGACTCTTACTCTTTCTTATTCTTAATACTAAAAAATTTATAAGGTGTTAACCGAGAAGCAGTTGAAGTCAAAAATGGTAGTCGGGAAGCTTATTGGGGAATGTATGTGAGTTCAAGTGATGACGTTAAAGGGATATTTTTGGAATATAAAAATGATATTTTTTTTTATTTTACATAAAATTGATATTTTTCTCAGGAGTGTTTTGAGCTCAAATGTTTCAGTAATTGCAGAAAAAAAAAGTGTTATGACTAAGTAAATTAAGGTACCATAATTAACCCTCACATTTTAGGGATAAGAATTAAAGCTGAAACAAGCAATTTCCTTGCTAACAATGCTCAAAACTGTAGATCCAAAATAGGAACGTGGTTTCATAATCATTGGGGGAGCCAATTGAAATTTCAATCATCAGATAAAATTTCTATCACAATTCACGTGTGACAGTTATTTATATTATTGTTGTAAATCATAATTCTATATTATTATTGTAAAGATAAGTTTAATGGGTTCAGAACATGATAGACAGGTTTAATAACAGGCTACGCAGCTACAATGGTGAAAATAGTGAGGGTGGTGGTGACGATAGCGACAAGTGTGAGGTAATTGTAGTTTTAAATAAGTCTTTTAAGAGTAGCTATTCTTATTGTCTCGTATATATATATATATATATATATATATACACACACGGGTGCGTGCGCGACGATCAGTGGCCAGTTAAACAAGTGGTGTATCATGAACCACTTTGTGGTGACCGACTACAGTAGTTTTTTCGGTTTTTTTTTTTTTTTTAAATTTACACTGACCTATTTACCCTTTTTACAATCACCTTTACACCATTTTTAAAAGCATGCTGGATTCTTCACCCTTCCGCATCACAGAATCAATAAGCTTATATCCATTGAAGCCTGATTCAAATCTCCACTGCCACACCCGACACAAACACACATGACGTGAAGAACGCACTGCAAAGCGTAGCATATAATCCACAAGTTGAGAGGCATATGTTCGGATTCTCATTGCGACTCAAAAGCAAAATCATGATGGTAGCAACGAAGAACGTGAAATTCCAAACAATGTCTAAGACCATGTGTTGGGATCATTACAATTTTAATCAAATATAATAATTGAAAATGATATGCAAAGAAAATGGAAGTAAAGTTTGGATATCAAAACACCGTATTTTTTAACAAATACAAAGTTTGATTTTGTTGAAATTGTCAATAAGGGATGTTGTCCACTCAATGTTTCTCATTATTATTTGTTTCCTATTATATGTTGTATAATTAGGATTAGTATTCTGCCCATTTACTATATATAATTAGATTGCCTAATTATAGGAATTAGAATTGTTAAACAAAAGGGCTGGATCCAAAAGAAGGGGTGAATTAGATCTTTCAAAATTTTCAAGAATTCCCAATTTTTTTTTAATAATGAATAACTAGATTTTTTTAAAAGTTTGAATCTTATTGATTTGGTTATACAAATGAAATAGAATTGGATCAATTGACCTTGAACTTTTTTATACAAAGATCTTTATGATTTGAAATGCAAGTGATCAAGATTTAATATACTAGCAAGAGAGTTGAGGAAAGAAAAAGAGAAAACAAGATTTATACTGGTTCGATCACCACAACTGCGATCTACATCCAGTTTCCAATCAAATCGATTGGTGTTATCACTAAGTAATTCAAATGTTTACAAATACTATGCACAAACACAAGAATTACAATCAAACAAACCACACAATCAAGTTTCTTGAACCCTTTCAAGAAAAACTTGAATCCCTTTCTTGTGGAACCTTATCACAAGGAAGATAAGAGAGAGACCCTCTCAAGAATGAAAACAGTGAAAGACCAATCAAACTTTATCCAAGTAAAGACTTTTCTTTATCCTTAAGATTGATCCATGATGAGCTCTTTGACTTTGATCCAAAACCTTTAATGAAGAGAAATAGTATTATGAATTCTCTCTAGAAAAGCTCTCTCTCAATTTAAGAAAAATGAATTTGTGTTGAAGTGTTGTTAAAGACCTACAAAGGTTCACTTTATATAGAGAGTTCATTGGAATAACTAGCTATTTAGACTTGTAATAAGTTAGTTTGTTATTTGAAATCTAAAAAATGAACTTTGAATAAGTTTAACTAGTTATTTTCATTTATAACTAGTTAAAACAGCACCTACACGAATTTGTCTTTACTGGAATAATTAGTTACATAGCTTTGTAACTAGATATTTTCGCATTATGTAACTGGTTACAGAATTATGTAATTAGTTACAGCAGAAATAACTGATTACATAATATTATAACTAATTAAAACAAAAAACATGTAACTGATTACATATCAATTTAACTAGTTAAAACAATGTATATTTCAACTGTTTACACGAATTTAAACGGATTTAATCGATTACAAAGCTAACTTAACCAATTAAATGGTTCTTTAACATAAGATTGAGTAGTTCTAAAGCTTTAGTGTGTAGTTCTTCCTTCCTATCAATTTTAAGAACAAGTTTTATCCAATTATTTCTCTTTAAATTCAATTTTAAACTTATAGAAAACATATTTCCACTTTGTTAACTTTTAAGTCTTAAACCTTGAGCTCATTACCATCAAACTATCACGGATAAAGATAAATCATGCAAGACCACAACCACACACACACACATGCATAAACACACATTACAACTTTACACTTATTAAGAGGTTAAATCATCAAAACTATATTAAATTTCCTTGGGGCCAAGAGTAATCTTCTTCTTGCTTCCTCAATCTCCCTCTTTTTAATGATGACAACCACTTGATGAATACTTAATTAAATGGACCAACTTGTGTGTTGTTGATATGTCCAAGCTGTCTTCATGATTTAATTCTTACAATTTTGCAAAACATACCCTTCTCCCCCTTTGGTCATCATCAAAAATATAAAACCAAAATAAAGTATGGAAAGCCAAAAAGAAATAGGAAGGATAAAAAGAATAGCAAGTGCAACAAACACAATTACTTAGATATAGGTAAAGTTCATTAAAGCATATGGTGGAAACACATTACAAAGACAAAAAACATTACAGTTAAAAGCATAGGATAAGCATAAAAAACAAACATAAAATAAGACACATTGCAATCTAACACTTAAATGCAAATTAAACACAACACAATCAACATCAAATTAAAGTAATCTTAATGCTAAATAAATCATTTTAGCATTAAATTGGAGTTGTGCATAAGTGTTAGCATTTTTCTTGGTAACTTTGGAGGAAGTGCCGGAGGAAGATATGGTGGTGTAATGGAATTTTGATAAAGAAATATGTAAATTCTAGTGATTTTTTTTCAAGTTTCAAGTATGAACATGTATATAGAACAACCAAATAGCAAGCAAACAAAAATGCATTCAAATTTGAGAAACAACATTCACATGAGACTTAGGTGTGGGTTGTGTGTGAAAGTTAGTCAAAGATTTTAAGAATCTTTGTGCAAAACTTGAGTGATTTCTTGAGTCTAAATTGAAGAAACAAACAAATAATAATCAAAGTAATCAATTACTAAGGTGCCATTCACGTTTTTGGTGCTGTAGCTGAAATAACTAGTTAAAAATGCAGATAACTAGTTAAAACAGTGAGCAAACTATGTGCAATGTTCAAAAACATAATTGGTTACAGCTACATGTAATTAGATATATGTGACAACTTTTTATTTTGTGCTTTTGAGTCATAAAAGCTACATGAAATAACTAATTACATATATATATAACCTGTTAAAGCCAAATGCCTGCTATTCATTTAAAGGGGTTGGACAAAAATAACCAATTACATAAAACTGTAATTGGTTATTCCAGAGAGCAATTAAAAACACAGAGGGGCTATATAAAAAATAACCAGTTACATAAAGTTGTAACAGGTTATTCCAACAGCAAGGAACATGTGAATTAGGTGTTGGAATGGAATAATCAGTTACATAAACTTGTAACTGGTTATTCCAGCAAGCTGTCCACAAAAATAGGTGTTGGAATTTCGAAATTAATGGGTTACAAAGTGCTGTAATAGGTTATTCGAGTGAGCCATTAATTTGTTCAAGTAAGACAGCTTTAAAAATAACTAGTTATAGGCCTTATAATTGGTTATTTGTGACAGCAAAGTGCACTTTCATGAAAAAATCTGCACCTAACAACTAGTTACAAGGTGTTGTAATTAGTTAAAGCAGTGAGCAATTTATTTGTGTAAGTGAGATAGCTCAAAAATAACTAGTTATAGGCTTTATAATTGATTATTTGTGATAGCAAAGTGCTCTTTTACACTAAAATACTGTAGCAATTTACTAGTTATTTATGAATTTAACTAATTACATACAACTTGATATGAGTATTAATCACAAAATAACTAATTGCAAGTTCAAGTAACTAATTAAATCTACTCTAAACCACTTAGTCAAGGATGAAAATGCACAAAACAACTAATTAAAACAGACTTTAACTAATTACTTACTAGTTAACTTCAAACTTTAAAATATTTTACTCAAGAAATCATGCTTCTTTCTCATTCAAAAACTAAGACTCCACACATAAGAACACAATTCATGAACTTAGTTGTTAGTTTCATGCATTAAAGCTAATTTATGTGTGATATTAATTTATGTATGAAATTCATCTAGCTATTTCTAATATCCATGTTTGCATCTAAGATTTAAACACATAAATTTCTTACAACAATACAAACTTTCACAAATACTTAATCAAATCAAGCATTTAAAAACACACAACTACACACACAAAAAAAAATCAAGTATGAATTTGGAGTGACTAACTAACACTAAACTTATCTAGGATGCCTAGTTTATTTCTTATTAAGAAGAACCTTTATCTAGGAAGAGGTTTAGTGAATATATTTGCAAGTTGCCTATTTGTATCAACAAATTCTAGTACGCAATCCCTTTTTTGGACATGGTCTCTAAGGAAATGGTGTCTAGTTTCTATATGCTTGGTCCTAGAGTGTAGGATAGGATTCTTTGTAAGGTTTATGGCACTAGTGTTGTCACATTTTAGAGGGATGTGGTCAAGGTCAACTCCATAGTCTCTTAATTGTTGTTGCATCCATAAGATTTGAGCACAACAACTTCCAACTGCTATGTATTCAACCTCAGTTGTGGATAAGGCTAGACAAGCCTGTTTCTTGCTGTGCCAAGAGACAAGTGCACTCCCTAACAAGTGACAAGTCTCACTAGTACTTTTTCTATCAAGCTTACATCCAACAAAGTCTGAATCTGAATATCACATTAAGCTTAAGGAAGATCCTTTAGGAAACCATAAACCTACATTACTAGCTCCTTTTAGATATTTCATAATTCTTTTTACTATAGATAAGTGTGATTCTTTAGGATTAGCTTGAAATCTTGCACACAAATAAACACTCAACATAATATCAGGGTGGCTAACAGTAAGATATAATAGAGAGCCAATCATACCTCTATACTTGGTAACTTCTATTGATTTACCTCTTTCATCTAAGTCCAAGTAGCATGAGGTAGACATTGGAGTGGTTGATTCCTTACAACTTTCCATTCCAAATTTCTTTAGCAATTCATTGCAGTACTTGGATTGACTTAAGAAAGTTCCATGCTCCAATTGTTTCACTTGTAGCCCTAAGAAGAACTCCCCCATCATGGACAATGAAAAGTTGTGGTTGTTCCATCATGTTCCAATTTTATGTTTTTATTTCAAGAGTTAAATCACAAAGTGGATCAAAAATATTGATATCTGATGGTGATGGTAATTTATGCCAAATCAACAAAAAATGTTGTCTACAAATAGATGTTTTAGAAATTATGGATATAAGGTTAGTGTTTTCTATATTTCATTTTAATTTTCAAAATGTATCTTTTTTCTTTCATCTTTTTATCCTTTGACACAATATTTTAATTGTAGGTTTGGAAATGTGACTGACATTAAAGTGAAGGTATAGAACATCATATTCTACCTGTAAGTTAATTGTGGAATAGAAGAGTAATTTGTACATTTATTGTAGATAAGTGAATTTTATATAATAATATATTTTAATGAATGATTAATTTTTTTAAGGAAAAATAGATTATGTACAGACAATGTAAAGTAGTTTACACAGTCATCCAATTACAACTCACCATATACAGTAAATTTGTTGAGTTTTATAATAATTAACTTAAAAGTCATACTGACGATGATTTCTGATTAGTTGACAGTATAAAACTTTTTACACTGACAGTGCATAGTCATTAAACTCTTTTTTTAATATGAACACATTATTATATAAGTATTATGAATAAGGATGGCAAAAAAATCCATAACTGTGGATATCCGCAAATAAAATTCACCACGGGTAGAAAATAAATATTTTAAATGGATACCTGCGGATATTTTAAATGGGTATATCCGCTACCCATTTATTAATGGGATGGGTATGGATATCATGGTACCTATATCGACAGAAACCCGCTATTCGCAATTATATATTTACTTAAATAATCTTATATATTAATATAGATAAAATTTTATAAAATTTATCCAAAATTTTCAAATCAGTTGTTCATTACAGGAGAAATCTTATATATTATATTACAAGAGAAAAGGAACATAAATTTTTGGGTTTTTAAACTTTTTTTTTGAAAAATTGTTAGAATAATTAATTTATGTTTAAAGTGATTATTTTAAAAAATAATTCTTTAATTTATAAATTTAAAATAATATTTGCAACACTTTATGATTGTCCACAACACAAAATAAATTTGTTATTTGTTATTTTTATTTTTTAGAAAATATTTGCAGATATCCATGGATACCCGCGGATAATAAAAATATTTGCGAGTATTCGCTTAATCGGTACCCGCACGGGTAATAGACGAACATAGGTATAGGTTTTATCCGATGGGATGGTAGCGGGTAATTATTATCAGTGCCCACCCGGCCTCGTTGACATCCCTAATTATGAAATTGAACTTTATACCTTTAAATTTAAATATTTTTTCATTTCAATTCCTTCTAATTATCCGTGCATTGCATGGGTATGGATACTAGTTCAGGACAAATACTAGCTGCAAAAAAGGCAAAATTTAATACGTGGACTAATGTACGTTTTTTAAAATAATTATGAATTAAAGATTAGAAAAATATATAGTGTTTTTGACAAAAAAATATTTATGTTGTTTTTTTATTAAATGAGTTTTATACGAATTAGTAATTTTCTTAAATGTGTGAGATCTAATTGAATTAATCAATAGAAAGAAATTTAATACAACCATATATATTTATAGTATGTTTAGCAAAATTAGAAGATCGGTAAAGATGGGTTAGGTCTCTCAAGTTAGCTTGAACCTATGCGATAAAATGAAGGGTTTGAGTTCTAAATTTTAAGCTCAAATTAAATGTAAATCTTTTTAACTTGATTCAATGTAACTCGCGTCATAATTGGACTTATGCCAGGCTAGCCTGATTAAGTTTGAGTTGTCTGCTACTTTTTCTGATTTTGTAAAAAATAAGTATAAGAGACTAAAAAATTTTAATTTAGTGAGATATCTTTCTTTTCTTTCAAGTTAAGCTGTAGCAAAGTCAGTGCATGAATCAAAAAGAAAAAACCTCTTCCTTCACGGTTTCGCTACTGTGGCCTTTGGCCCTCCGCAGTACGTATTACCTAACTGTAATATGCATATATAGATTATGATGCACATTCGGTAGAATAACATAATTATTTGTATTTTATTCGTTACACTAAAATAAATATAACAAAAAAATAATTGTAATAGTAATTGTTAGTCTTAAATTTTGGAGAAAAGTAAAAAAAAAAATTAACAAAAAAATAAAAAAAATGTCAAGCTAGCCTAAAAACCTTGCAACCCACATAGAGCTAGGCTTAGACATTAATTTAGAAGATTGAATTCAATGAGGCCTTTTTAGCTTGGACTAACAGAGCTCACATCCCACATCAAGCTGGCTTGCAATTGACTATGTAGCCTGTTATGTTACCTCTAAGTGAGTCAAAAGTTTAAAAATTAGCTACAAATTGAAAATTAAAAGTTGTTAAATTTGGTATAGGTAGGACCACAATAGCAAAACTCTCCTTCTAAATATTTAATACTGCTGCATACTCAAAATTAGAATTCGAGACAATTAGTTAAGCTGAAACAATCCCACGTCACCACGATAGCGAAGCTCTCTTTTTGAATATTTAATGCAACTGCATGCTCAGAATTTAAACTTGAGATAATTAGTTAAATTGAAACAACCATACGTTAGTTAATCCACACATTGAATGGTAAAAAGTTGATAAATTAGTAAATTGAATTAAAAATATTTGATAATTTTTAACTAGTTGACAATTGAACAAATAGTAATTCTGTTAGTAAAGGAAATCAAAATATAGCATCATCACTATATCATACCATTAGTATAATATGTTTTCTTGTTAATGTAGATCGTTGTAGTTATGTTAACAATTTAATTTTTATTAGAAAAAAAGTCTATATTGATGGGGCTAATTAAAAGACATTGTTAGCAAATTGATTATTTTTGTTGTGATATATATATATATAGGGAATGTATTTAGTAAGAGGGCTTTTTTTGAGTGAAAAGAATGAATATTGACTATTAGATCTTGTCATGAATGGTCAAGATTAAAACATTTAAAGTCATGTGAGTTTTTTAAAAAGTTACATGACTTTTTAAATGGTCACATAACATTAAATTATAACCATCCATGTATGGTTGTATAGTCCATATTTATTCCTCTCACTCTCATATAAATATAACCCTCTCACTAGATATGCCCCCTTTATATATATATATATATATATATATATATATATATATATATATATATATATATATCCATTACTAAATAATATGATTACCTTATTTGTCTTAAGAAATAATAAAGTATAATACGAGATATCCTCATTGTCAAGATAAAGGATTGTATTTTATTTTAAATGAATAAATTGAAAAAACTTTGAAAATTATTAGATAAAAATTTCAAGAAATAAGACTTTTAAAATTGATGAAAAAATTATGAAAATAAGTTATATTATTTTGACATTGTTTATCAAGATTTAAATAAATGAATTACAAAATTCCATAAGAAAAGTTTAGTGGCAACAACTAGATAATTTAAAATTGACTAAATATAGATAATTATATCTGAAAAAATAAAAAGGATAAAAAAAATTAAAATTATATATGTTTTTCATTCTTGCAAATATGAAAATTTTCATTTTTAGTTCCTTTAAGTTTTTTTTCACCTTTATATGATCTAAATCTTCTATTTTTAGTTTCTGTCATCTAACTCCATTACAAAAATGTTGATGTGGTTAACAGACCTTTTTCAGTGATGATGTTATTGAATATCACGTCAAAGTGTGTCATGTTATAAAAAAGTGTTATATCAACAAGAGTCACATCATTAAGAATGTTGCGCCATTAAAAGTATCATATCATCATTTCATTTTTTTCAATTATTTTCTTAAATTAGATATTAAAATAAAATAAACATTCTAGGGATTGAAAATAAAAAGTAAATAATTTATAAAGATTCTAAATAAAAAAATGGGTTAAAAGCAAAAAAGTGACATATTTATAGGGATGAAAAATGTATTTAAGTCTTAAATTAAATATTAATATAAAATAAAAACATAAATATTAAAATAACCCTCATATACTCCCTCTCTCTGTCTTCACCCACTGTTACATACTTAACAACCTTAAGCTTATGCAAATTCTTCCTACCATGAAAATTGATCCATAGAACTATCAATAATCTCTCAAACTCAACAATTTTAATGGGAAATGAGGATTGAGATGCACTTAGTTTCTTTCATTTCAACCACCATGAAAATTATGGCATAAAGTTTCTACAAATGTTCACCATAAAGATAACCCATAGTGTCACTTTCAAACTACCATTGCATCATTATCTGTGACTAGCACCCAAAAAATCTAGCCCTAAGACTAGATTGCACTTCATCATGCCACACTTTGGTATTAGAGGTCACCATTCACACTCACAACAAAACAATCAACACCATGACCCAATCACCCACGATAACCATCAACAAGACCTAAACACCAACTACCAAGACACGCTTCATAAAGCCATAATGCTTGGCCACATGCACTAGAAGTAATTAATTATCCATCAAACTTAAGACGTGAGGAGGAGGACACAAATGATGTATGACTCGCTAAGTTTTTTGGCATTTGTGGAGGAAAAGTGAGTTGCAATAGCAAGGAGAAACCTCCCTGTATTTTTTATTGGAAATTTGTTCATTTTTTAGATGGAATTATGAGTGATTGGGTTGCATGGTGAGATATAGACTAACATTGATTATATTTATGAAAGTTAAGGGGTGAAAGGTTTTTTAACCAACTAGTTGGGAAGGAAAGAGAGGAGCTTAAAGGAAGAGAAGGAAGAGGGAGGAGAAAAAAAAGAGGTGCAAATAAGTATAGAAACTTAGGTCAAATAATGTTTTACTTAAATAAGCCTGATGATATAAAATTGTTAGAACATTTTTTTATGATATAAAATTAAAAGTTAGTATGATTTAATAAATATCAATCATTGAATAATTAATCACTTAGCGCACAGACAGCTACTATGTAACTAGCTTTATGTTAGAACCAAGACAATTAGTACTTGAAACTATGATGAATTAGAATGCAATAGATTAAAATGAATTTAAAAAGAAAAGCATATGCATTTATTAAGTGTTCAAAATCCTTAATCATCTTAGTCATGTACCAAGTTGAAAGAGTTTGGCACTCCCAAGTGTCCCAAAGATTGCTTGGACATTCTAAAGCTTCATTTATACGCTAATAAAGACATCAACATATAATAGAACTTTTATTGAAGAATGTGACTTTTATCTAAAAAAAATGTGACAATGCAAATTTTCATTATGTATGTCGCAACGTCAAGCTTAGAATAATTTTTTTTTACCGAAAAATACTACAAAGTAAAGGATTTGACTATTACATAAACATACACAACAACTTTTTTGCAAAAATGCATGGTTCAAATGTTCATTTCATATTTTTGAATAAGAACCAACTCCATTTCCAATGGTTATAAGGATGTTGATTATATAAACACCAAACAAGATTTTATAAAGTTTAGCTACCCTAAACAAACATATTTATTTACCCATAATGTCGAAGGTTGTGTTCCTCTTGGTGAGGTATATTGATGCCTTACTGAGTGACCTCTTTATGCTATTGAGACACCTCCTACTGTAGAAATTATTGTGAAGATGACCACACCTCAACATGTAAACCACCAAAGAAAGTAATGGGAATCATTGTAAAGCCTTTAGATGGTGGTAAGAGTGTAGGGTCAATAGGTGGTGGAATAACAACTCTTTAGTAGTGTAAGGAAGGTGATAATGTAGATTGTGCAATTGATGGTGTAGGTTGGATGAGCATTTGATCTCTAGTCTCTCTTTGGCGGTAATGCAAGCGCTTAACATGTGTACAAGTTTGACAGGTCATATAACCTTGGCTCCTTGACCACTTCTGTTCACAAGCATGTTCCCTCTATCCTGACCACCTCATCTTGACATAACTATTGCAAAATAATACATGAAGTATACATTTAACCTAAGGTTTACTAACATATAGTAAATAATTAATTATAAACTTGAGTTTTCAAAATCATTGTACAAAGGAGCTTACATTACCTAAGCTAATTACCATTGTGCTCATTGATGTCCTCTTCCTCCTTGTCCACATCTTTTAATTGGTCACCATTTGCCATTAGATAACTATATATTCATACTTAGTAACTGATTTATCAAGTAAGTTATTTGCCAATTCAATTTTTGTAATTAGTAGAATGTGTCAAATCTTATATGCTTAGTAAAGCACTTCTTTGTTAGTGTAGTTAACTTTATCATGATCCCTTAACTTAGTAGTGATTGTCATACACTAACCACATATGTCTTTGCACATTTAACTTTTGTGCAAGAATGAATAAATCACATCGATCATATCTTTTATTCATCCTAATGCTAACAATATTATAAAACAAATGAACGATTGTGCCTTTATTTCTTGTTGGATCAAAGCATGCATAGTAGAATGTGATAATCTTATACGCTAGATGATGCCATAAAAATCATCTTCTCCTATTTTAGTAAATCCTTTTGCATGCACCCCATAGTTGACAAGTTTTTTTACCGTCACTTCGAACCTTGTGAAACTTGTACCCTTTAACTAATTACATATGCCATAATGTAGCCTTTGAATTAGGACTTGAAGCTAAACACTTTATGTCTACGTTGGTCATTACATACCTACCAAGAAGATACACATGCTTAATTAGAGACTGTGTTTATGAATAACTACATCAACTGAGTACATTGATTGAGTGACATTACAAGAAATATTTAAAATCAAGCATATATTTAATTCAATGTACAATATGCACAATGAAATGAACATACTTGACACAATAAGACATTACTTACTCAAGATATGGCTTAACCTCATTGTAATTAGTAAAGATATATACATGAGCAGCTTTCCATTCATCATCTGTCAGTCAATAGGTTTAAGGCCTCCCATTATGACATATGGATTCATTTAAGACTAACAACATTGTTAGGAAGTCCTTATGTCTCAATTGAGGATTGTTCTTCAAACTTGTGGTTGGCAACAAGCTGGAGTTCTTAAAATATATAGTGAGAGGAAAAAAATTGTTTTCCCATGATGTAAGCTAGTTAGAAAGCATATATAGAACCTTCCACCCTAGCTTTATTCTTCATTGCTCGCTTTAGCTATCCTATGAATTTGCATGTAAAATGATCATACAAGTGAGAGTTTCAATTAAAAATTTATGTCAAGAGCTAAAAAGGATAACCTATTTACCTTTCAAATGGATACATCCATCAATATTGAACCAGATCACCAAGGATTGCTTTATTAGGTAAGTGAATTAGTAAATGCTCCATTGAGTTATATAAATTTGGTGGACAAATTCTTTCTTACTTGCATATGATAATGGGAATATTCTACTCCAATATAACTAAGTCATCCATCCTCAATGTATTACAACATATATCTTTGAAGAATTGACTCAATTTAGTTAACAATTTGCAAACACATTTTGGTAACAAATAAAAGGAAATTAGGAGTAAACACTTCATGAATACATGACATTCATGACTCTTCATCCCATGCATCCTACCCATGTTGACATCGACACACTTGCAAGGTTGAAAGCATAATCATCTGACATTTTTAAATCTACAATACATTTGCACACTAACTTAGCATATTCTAGTGTCAATGTGTATTTGGCCTTTGAATATACCTTCCTATTGTTAGATAAAGGTTGCATCTCCAAGTCCCTTTGTGCACAAATCAAAGATAAATCCAATCTCATCTTTTTATTGCCTTTGTTTTACCCAAAACCTTTATAATAGTGTTAAATACATAGTCAACGAAAGTCTTCTCTATGTGCATCACATCAAGTTTATACCTCAACAAGTGGTCCTTTTAGTATGGAAAATCCCAAAACATACTTCATTGAGTCCAATTATGAACCACACCATATCCATGCAATTTGCCCCCAACCAGGCTCTATCACTTTTGGAAAATCACAAAGAAATTCCTAAACTTGTTCCCCTATCAACATATAAGGTGGCCCATCTTTATGATCTCTATTTCTTGTAAATGACCTTTTAAGTTTACTAAATGAATGATATTATTTGGGAGGAACTAATGATGATAATCAAACTAAGAATTTTTTTAACCGTATTTCAAGGTGAGTGCTTTATGTCTTCTATAAGATAAAGGCATGCCAATTTGCCATGTGTTCCCTATTTAGACAACATACCATATGCTAGAAAATCACTAATTGTCAACATTAGTCACACTCTCGTCACAAAACTATGTTTCGTGGAGATATCGCAAGTCAAAATACCAAAGCTCAACAAATTATTAATCAAGGGATGAAAGTATACATTTATCTTTGCTTTCAAGTTAGATGGTTCAAGTATGAGGCATGTGAAAAACATGAACAACTTGCTTATGAACATTTCAAGGGGAAGACTATAAGGAGAGAAGTATATGCCTAGATGTATGGTATAAACCCATCAAACACATACCTAGTCTTAAATTTCTTGGTTCACATACAAATTATAGATAAACTTCATCAAAGTGTTTCCACACCTTCCTATGAGAGAAATGGTGCAAAATGTTCACACTTTTTTGGTTTTCATGATGCCATCTCATTTCAGCAGCTATTTCTATTGATGCATTTAATATTTGTAATATGGGAATAATTAAGAAATAGAACATTCTCTTCATTGGGAACATATCTCACTACTTGACAAAACTTATACTTAAATAAATTGTTATCTACCTTGTAATTTAACATGTATGCAACTATTCACACAACAATCAATCTTCTTAGCCCTTAGACATCAATCTTGTTGCTTGGTAGTGATTTGGACAACACTATTTCTTGGTTCTACATCGACAAACATTTATGCAAAAAAAAATCAATGCACATTTGAGGAATATGTCAATTAGATCTAATTGCTAAAAACTTTAACAGTTATTGATAATATAGATTATGTTGCACTTTTATAAATGGGTTGGTTTACATTTGTCAACGTAATTTAAAGTAGTTGAGCGAGCTTTTGGATTAGGAAACTCTTTTATATAGGTTGGCTGAGCTCCCACATTGGCATTGACATTAGAGACTTCAATGATTGCCCTAAAAGCATCATATGCCATCTAATGCATTGACTAAAATTTATCTCTATCCTTTGGCTCACTTCTTAAGGAACACCTTCGTTGGATACATGGCCTCATTTCTCCATGTTTAGTCCATATTAAATAATTTGGCTTAAACTTAGATTTGTTTATATTGTTAGCAGTTATATCTGAACCACTAATAATTTTTATTTCCTAAAAGTATTTTTTTAATAAATTGCTATCCCTTTTTATAGATAAATGCTAATAAAATAAGACATCATTTCATTAATGTTAATTTTTTAAATCACTAATATAACTTTTACATAGGACTGAAAATGAGTTGAATCAAGCCGAACTTGAACTAAGCTCGACACAATAAGATTGATTCAGCTTGAAGCTTGAATCTTTTTCAACTTGAACTTGATTCAATATAAGCTCACAAACGACTCTATTTAGCTCATTAGCTTAATTCAATTTAAAGTTATGATTATTTTACATTTTATTTATTTATTTATTTCATACAAAAATAAAATAGTATGAAATTAATTAAAAATAATAATTACATGAATGTTCTCTGTGTGTGTGAGTGGAGTGAGGATTAAGTTATTTAGTAGAGTTACTCCACTTAATAACTCTTGATATATATTGAATTTCAATGATCCAACCATTAAATTAAAGAATATTATTGAGCAAATCAAGTATATAAATTTTTATAAAATTTGAAAACTATTTGATACTTCATTAGATAAATTCAATTAACATATAATATACTTTTCTAAATTATAAGTAAATGTTACCTATAAGATTAACTAACTACAAATGTCTGATTTACTAAAACCTAGTGTACATGATTGTTAACATAATATCAAAATATTCAATAGTTAGATCGTTAAAATTCAATACATATTAAGAGTTATTGAGTGGAGTAACTTTACCAAGAGTTATTTTTTGAGTAACTTGATCCCTTCTTACACACACACACACACACACACACACACACACACATATAGGGTCAAGATTCGTTGACACCAAGTATCAAAGTTAATCAAAGTATACCTTCAATAAATTTTTGTAAAATGAAAATTTAATCGATCTAATCGTTAAATTTGATGTTCTTATTAATTAGATTAAGTATAAGAAATTTTACACAATTTCAAAATTATTTAGTAGCTCATCGCATCACTTTATTTTAACGTATCATAAAAAAATTTAAAATATATGTAAATATTCAATGTTAGATCACATATTTAAAAAGTCCAAATGATGTGAAATTTTATATACATGATCATGAAGATAATATCACATAATTCAACGGTTGGATTAATTAAATTTGCATTTTACAAAAAGTTATTGAAGGTATAATTTGATTAACTTTGACACCCAATGTCAACGAATCCTAACCCATATATATATACATATACATACATATACATATATATACATATATGTATGTATGTATGTATATGTATATATATATACATATACATACATACATACATATATGTATACATATGTATACATACATACATATCTATATGTATGTATACATATGTATACATATGTATACATACATACATACATACATACATATATATACATATGTATACATACATACATACATATATATGTATGTATGTATGTATATATATACATATATATACATACATACATACATACATACATACATATGTATATATATGTGTATATATGTATATATATACATACATACATATATATCCGTAAACCAAACAAGTCCAACTATACCTAGCTTAGGTTCAACTCATTTATTTAACGAGCTCAATTTTTAACTCAAATTCAATTCATTTGGTTCATAGACCAAGCTTAACGAATTAATTGTCAAATCAAATCTCAAACTGTTTTTGAGTTAGTTCATTTCATTTGCCAACCCTACTTTTATGTATTGAGTATATTAGTATTTTGCTATAAAATCCCCGAAGAATAAATGCTAATAAAATTTATTCTTATAGTAGTGCATTTTCAAGCATACAATCTTGTTCTTGAAAGTCTTGAGAATGGAACTAGAAGAATGAGAAATCACGTCCATAATTTTTCGTAAGCTTATTTCACAGTGTCAATGCATATAGGGTCTATAATTTCCACCTCCATATCCCGACCGTTCTCTTGCAATGATATTTGTTGCAACTCTAAGATGAAAAATTAAAAAAAAAAAAAACTTTCCTAAAGAAAAAATTGTCTTCTCCTTTCCAAATTCCATTTCCAACGCCCTTCCTCCCAAAATCCCAATAAAAATATTTTTTACTCCCTTATTTAAAGTTAGATTGTTCAACTTGCCAAACCTAGAACATAGTGACTTCCCATCAATCTAATTATTGTACCAAAAGTAGGGATAAAAATAGGCTAGACTAGCCTTTGTTAAATATGAATCTGGACTTGGTTAAAAACACATGGCCAAAACCTAGCATATAATGTTTAACTGTCATAGGCTTTTTTTGAAGCTTGATCCTGACCTATAAAAAAGTCTGGTCTGGCCTACAAGCCTGTTTAAAGACTTACTTTGTGATAATTTAACACTAAGATAAAGATGAAAATAGGCATGTTAGACTTTGTAATAATTGATTCTTGCTTATTTATATGATATAAGCATACTTTTAAGGTCTAATCTAACATCCATGATTACGTACTTAAAAACATATTTTGCAATAAGACTTCTAAATAGAACATAAATTTATCTTTGAATAAACTTATAAGCTTGGTTCTATCTTTGAATAAATATTTATTTATGTTTATTTAAATACATCAACTTGTTAAGCCTTAAAGGCTTTGTAAATGACCAAGAGTTTGGCCGTTTCAATTAAAAATGTTTTAATAAAACATTGGCCTGATTTATTTTCTAAAATGGTCCATGATCTGACCTTAGCTTGATGTAGGTTAGGTCATAAGTCTCTATCAAGTGGTTTAGCCTATTTTCACCTCTAACCAAAGAAAGTGTTTCTATCATCACTATTTTTGTATTTATTGATTATGTATAGAAATTTTTTTCCCCTTATTATTGTTGTCGTTTTAGTTATTCTCAGGACTTATATATCAGAATATATTTTTGATGTTTACGAAAAGTATTTATGTGACAATCAGATAACCATTATTGAATCATATGGGGACTATTCTTAAATATAATTTATTATAAATAAATACACAGTATTTATTTAGTTATTATTTAAATAAAAAAAATTGAGTAAACATTGTTATGTATTAACTTTTTACAATGAGTTTTAATCATTGCATGTAAAAAAATATAAACTCTTACAACCTATATAAGAAAAAAAAATTATTTGTTATTTTTAATATTTATATGCAGCAATTATTGGTTCGAGTTCGACATCATATGGAATCAAGCACAAGTTCATTTGGAGTAGTTGTTTTTCAAAAACTATGTTAAGTAGTGCAAGAAAAAAAATTTAGCACTAGATAATTTGATCTATGAAAACAATTTCTTTGTTGCTTATGGTAAATTATTATCCAACAATTATAAAAATATTTTTATATTTGTTAAGAAAAATCTTTTTCTATAGTTTATGACAAATAAATAAACAAATTTTTTTTACCCATTATTATAGAAATAAAAAAAATTATGGACAATTTTTTTTCCCTATTAAAACACAGAAAATTCCTCTCACTAATCTAACATAAATATATATAATAGTTACTTATTTTGCTTTAAAAAATTGTTGACTATTATTAATTTTAGGATCAATTTTACAACTTTTGATTAAAAAATATCTACATTTAAAAAATATTATCTATATTCTGTAAATAGTTTTACAATAATTAGTAAGGAAATTGTTAATAGTTAAAAAAATCGTTAACATTTTTTACGCTTTAGGAACAATTTCATAACTATTAATGAGAGAATTGTCACCAATTAAAAAATTGTTTTGTATTCTATATTTTAGGAATAGTTTTACAATTGTTGACATCAATTAAAACTGTTGACGATTCTATATTTTAGGTACAATTTTACGACCAATAATAATAAAAATATGTACTTTGTATAAAATTTTTTGCCTATTGTATGTTTTAAGAAAAAAAAATTAACCATTGACAAGTAAAAATGTTAACTAAAATAAAAAAATTTGTAGTGTTTTTTTGTTACTTGTTCTCACCATATTTAGAGACTAGTACATCCAAAAGAAGTAAAAAAGAAAAGAAAAAGAAAACGTATTTACAGACTAGCCCTTTGTGCCGCATCAGGAAGACCATTGACCTAGCAAAGTCAAATTAATTAAAAGCTTTTAAATTTTTAATACCCAATTTCTTCTTCTCTCTCCTAACGTACATTAATTGTATCAAGCCACCTAGTGAATTTTGTGAGCCCATTTATTTCTTTTTTTTATCCCCCCTCATAAAAGCTTTTTAAAGTAGGTGATTCAATGCTAGCATTGTTAAAGGGGAAGAAACAAATTACACTCATGTTTTCTTAGTATATATCACATGTATCTTTTACAAGAAATAATTCTGCTTAGTTGGGTAAGACTATTGTGGACAAAAAAACTTTTTCTCTGAATATTTAACGAAATGTATATTCACGATTCAAATTCAAGATTACTGGTTAAACTAAAACAACCTTATGTAAGTTGATTCAAGCGCTAGATGGTAAATTACATCAGTATAACTTATACTAACTATTACACATTTAATAATTTTATATATAATGTAGTTTTTATCAATTCAACATTCAAATTATAACTATATATTACTTATATTATTTGTGTCAAATTTTATCAAAAGATGATAATCAAATTATTCATATTCTTTTACATTTTAAAAGTATATATAACGTAAATTTTGATGTATATGAATGAGATATCAAATAATTTTGTATTAATATAAATTTTAGTAGATATAATCTATGTGAAAAGAACATTCAATATCCAATAGTAAGCTTTATGATAAAATTATTCAATTAAAAGTTATTGAATGGTATAGTTGGTATATTACACAAGTGTAATTTGATTGCACCTCTTTTACATATCTTTTATGAATATTTTGCTATTATTATTTTAAAGACAATAATGTTAAAATTCTTACTAAGTAAATCTAATTCGTTGAATTGGATAGAAAATAAAAAAAAATGATATGAGAAATTAACTATTTTAATTTAACTAATAGTATGCTTTTTTTTTCACACATATCCTTCTTCAGAAGCAATATTATTCGAGATATGGTCGGACATTAAATATAGTCACCTCTCCCAATAAAAATTCAAACCTTAATTTGCCACGTTTTAAGAAATTAGTCATTTTCATTAGACTCAATCCCATTAGTACTCATAGTATATGCTTTATTAATTCATGATGTATATAAATTTATCTTAATTTTAGGATGCATAATCATGATGATAAATTATTCAAGCGCTAATTTGTAAAATTTATATTTTATAAAAAGATGGTTTAATTATACCAAGGATCTTCGTTTATCGAGTCAAGATTTCACTCTACAGCTGCGTGCATGTGCAGGAAATGCGAGTTTGGTCATCATCGTACTTCTATTACGTTGAAGTTTTAGTATACATAAATTTGTAGAATAATCTATCTAGTAACGCGCTTGACCGTATGGCACAATAAGGCACGCATTGAGAAATCTAGTGTCTACACTTTTGGAGCTTAAATGATACATTAAACTCCCCACTACTATAAATTTGAGATTTCTCATGCATTTCCCAAATTACACCTCTCATATGTCCAACACCCTATCAACAAAAACGATGCCTCTAAGCTCATATTTTACCGTTGTTGCCATAGCGCTCTTATTTTCATTTACATCTTCCTCAGCAGATACTCATGAAAACTTCGTTCAATGCCTTTTAAATTATCCTCATAACGCCACCTCAATCTCCAAGGTTGTTTATACCCAAACCGACTCATCATACTCGTCTACACTAGATTTGTCCATTCAAAATCCAAGGTTCTTCAACGCAAGCTCAAAACCCCTTGTCATTGTGACCCCACTAGTTGTTTCCCACATTCAAGCCACCATAATCTGTTCCCAACGCCACGGCATGCAAATTCGATCCCGAAGTGGAGGCCATGATTACGACGGCCTCTCGTACGTTGCTGAGGTTCCATATGTCGTCATTGACCTTACAAAATATCGAGATATCAAAGTGGACGTAGAAAACAGCACTGCATGGGTTCAAGCTGGGGCAACTATTGGTGAACTTTATTACAGGATTAGCGAGAAAAGCAAAACGCTTGGGTTCCCAGCAGGTGTGTGCCCCACTGTGGGCACTGGTGGCCATTTCAGTGGCGGTGGCTATGGATTCTTGATGCGTAAGTACGGTCTGGCTGCTGATAATGTAATTGATGCTCACATAGTTGATGTGAAAGGTAATCTCCTTGATAGAGAAGCCATGGGTGAGGATCTGTTTTGGGCCATTAGAGGAGGTGGGGAAGCCAGCTTTGGAGTCATCGTGGCTTGGAAGATAAAACTAGTTCCAGTTCCATCAACTGTGACAGTGTTTAGAGTTCCAAGGACATTGGAACAGAATCCAACCGAGATTATTCATAAGTGGCAACTTGTGGCAAATAAACTTTACGAGGGCCTGTCCATTAGGATCAACATGGCAAGGGTAAATTCAAGTCAAAATGGGAAGCTAACGTACAAGCCCAATTTGAGTCCATGTATCTTGGACGTGTAGATCAGCTCATTCCATTGATGCAAAGGAGCTTCCCAGAGTTGGGTTTGGTCAAAGAAGATTGTACTGAGACGAGTTGGATAGGCTCAGTTCTCTTCATGAAAGCTGGGTTGATTGGATCTACAAGCGGTGAAACCCTTGAAGTTTTGCTGAACAGAACTCAAAAGTGGTTTGTTGCCTTACAAAGTAAAATCTGATTATGTAAGAAAACCCATTCCTGTTGTTGGGTTACGACGATTATGGCGCTTGTTTTATGAAGATGAGGCTCAAAATGCTGTGGTTCAAGTCGCTCCTTATGGAGGCAGAATGGATGAGATTTCGGAATCTGAAATTCCATTCCCACACAGATTTGGAAACATATTCCATATTCATTACGCGATGTATTGGCAAGAGGAAGGGGATGAGGCAGCACAAAGGTACATCAACTGGATTAGAAAACTGTACAAATATATGGAACCTTATGTTTCAAAATCTCCTAGATCTGCATATGTGAATTGTAGAGACCTTGACATTGGGGTAAATAACAATGGCTACACAAGCTACAGTCAAGCCCGCGTTTGGGGTCTTAAGTATTTCAAGAACAACTTCAACAGATTGGCAAGGGTGAAGACCAAGGTTGATCCTCTAAACTTCTTCAGAAACGAACAGAGCATACCTCCTCTTATGTCTAAGGGATACAAATAGAATTTCTTGGGAAAATAAATTTCTATCATGTAAGTAATTCAAATTTCTAAATAAATATAGTAAGCGGAAATTTAAGAGGTATTATTTTTAGGAAATTGTTATTAATGTTTCAAATTTTTAAAATGTTATTTAAATTTAAAGATATTATTATTTTGTTTTAATTGTTTTTTCTTATAAGATTAAAATGCTAATAATATTTGAATTTTGTATTACAATTTAGTTTTATATAGAGAGTCAATGTAAGACCTGTCTTTTATAATCAATGATTAAGTGATTGAAAATAATTCAAAGAAAAACTAAATTTAAATTTCTGTGAAAATTTTAATTAAAAAACGTGTGTTATTTCTATGTTTGAGTTGCTGTAAAGAATTGTATAAAAATTAAGAGTGTATTGCAAACTAATGAGATACAAATTTACTGTAAAAGTGAGCAGGCACTCAAATAGTTTGAAGAATTAATTGTAATTAATTTATGTTAATTATAATTATGTCATGTAAGAAAACCTGATAGTTCCTGTCACCGTCAATTAAAATAAAATTTTATTTTTATCTAGTATTGATACAACTTCAAGAACAAATTTGGAGTGAAAGAACTTTTTTGAACTTCCCAAAAATATTCCAAAGACATCAATATTTAAAAGAGTCATACACTCGTTAAATAAAGTCTTGATATTGAAGTGTTATTTAATTCAAGTTTGAATTAAATTATTATTTTGTTACCTTATTCCTAACCATAAATTATGTCACTACTTACCATCTAATTAAAACAAAAATTTTCCTATGCTGCCCTAAGTCAATATAGTCGTCCCTATAACATCCCGAGCGCTGACGAGGACAAGGAGTGATTGCCGATGCAAAAGAGATGAGGCACACTAGAATGAGAGGAATCCAGAGGCTGTGTAACTATGGGACTGTATAGTTAAAGATAGCTTAAAGGAATTAATAAGTGCTACCTATACCAACAAGATGCATCTACTTTTGGTAACCCATCACTTAAGAACTCCATAGTTAAGTGTGCTTGACTTGGAGCAATTCTGGGATAGATGACCTCCTGAAAAGTTTCTCAAAAAGCGTATGAGTGAGGACAAAGTACATTGAAAGTCTTGGGTTGGTTGAAAATACATATAAAATTTTTTCACTTTTATAAAAAATTCCAAACTTAATAGAATTTGGAAATGGTAGTACAAGATGAAAGATAAGACTGTATATACATATTTATCATAAAACTATACATCATGGTTTGATAATACAGAAAACTAAAAAAATACATCAAAAGATAGATGCTATCTAACCCAATATGTACATCAAAAAGATCCTATACAGAGTAGTGTTCATCTACCCTATCCCTTATACAAGAAGAACAATACTATAGGTCTTCAGGTCCTCCCCTGTTGAGATGTTCTCTAACTCGTACTCAGCATCACGGGGCGTTAATGTCGTCTTTAATAATCACTATCAATCATACACAAAAGGAAATAATGGAGTGAGGTATTTTGTTCGAAAATCACTTTTACATGTATGGTAGGAAATCTACCATAAAACAAAGATAAACACAGCTGACAACAAAAGGGGTCCTAAGGTTTATTCTAAGTTGTATCAGACTATTCTTGACTAGGTATGGATCCATATTTCCCATTAGTGGGTAATAGTTCTCAATAGAACTTGAGAAGTGACTGGAAGTACATATACCTCTCCCAACATCATCTCGTGGTACAATCCTCATTATCATTGAGAAAAACAACAGTCAGGATATCCATTTATAAAGATATACTCTTAAACCAATCCAGGAATGCTAAGCAGTTGTCGAGGTTATCGAGTTTGGTCAAGCAAATATCCCAACTTAAGGGTGCTACCTTGGTCATTAGGACCTTCACCACTTAATGCCTACCTCCAAGACCTCCGCAAGTAGGTCCCTGCCTTTCATTCCTCAGCGTACCAAACTGTAGCTTTCCTAGTAGGGTGTCATGCCACTGCATGTCACTTGCTTTACATTACTCACTAAACTATCAATTCCTAACTTCTCAAGTAGAGGTTTTCCTGGTCTCATTTAATTTGAGCACCAGTACAATCAATATTTTTGCCTTATTTTGCAAAAATTACACAATACCGAAAATTTAACAGAATAACAATTTAGTAATCATATAAAATTTTAGTAGAATAACGACATAGTAATTTAATTACTAAAATTTTGGCAGAATAAAAAATAAATAAATACATTTTAATTTTCTAAATTTGAGCAGAGTAATAGCTTAGGAAATGCATTTTAATGTTTTAAAATTGAACAAAGTAACAGTTTAACAAGTATAATTTAGTAAGTTATATTTGAGCAGAATAACAATTTAGTAATTATGATTTAATAATCTAAATTTGGGCAGAGTAACAACTTAGGAAAAATTAAAGTTTAACATTAAACAATAATAAAACTTAAGCCAAAACGGGTTTAGGAAAAAACCCTTCCTACCAACATGCAATGTGACAATAATTTAGAACTAACCCCACTCCCCCCATTACCTCTAAGGTGGTTGATAAAGAGGATGGAATTTTTGGTGCAAAGCTTCTAGGAGGATAAATTCTACTAGTTGAAAACTAGCAAAACTTTAACATAAAAACTAGATAAAAATATTTTAGAGAGAGAAAACTTTAGAAAGAGAAGCTCTCTAGCTTGGGAGAGGAAGAGGAGATGCTGAAATTTTGAAGGAGGGAGGGGCTAGTTATAGAAGAGAAAGGGGTCTTAGGTGTCCACCAATGACCTAAGCAGTGATACAATAAATCAAGTTTTAAATTTGTTTTTAATTTAAATTTAGGGACAAATATGCACACTGAGGGACACATACACCATTTAGGGTGTTTAATCACCCATTCTAGGCTTGGGGACGTGCTATATGAGTTGTCCTCAAGCTCCTCAGTGTAAATTTTATCTGTCAGTGCCTTAACCAGTATCGATAAAATCGCCTAAACTTGAAAAATTAGCTTTTAATATCAAAATAATGAATTTTAATGCAAAACTAGACAAATAAATTATTTTTCATCAAAAATAATAATAAAAAATTTTATTAATTTATTTCAAATTATATGTATTTATTTTGTATTTTTAAGGTAGAAATTCATAAAAAATCCATTTTAATTCAATAAATACCAAAATTTTTATGAAAATTCTAAAATTAAATATTTTACCCCTAAATAAACTAAAATTACCATTTTTACCCTTTTTGAATGTCAAATCAATATTGGTTGGCTTATAAGACACTTAAAGACATTTTGGTCATTTTACATAGGAATTCTGGAAAATTTCCAAAAATTTTTCAAATTATATTTTAATATATGTGACATAATTCCAAGCTCAAGTTGACATTTTAATGTTAATTGAATCTTTTCCTCATATCAGCCTTTAATGTTAAGAAATAAGGACAAAATCATCATTTTCTAATTTCTTTAGGCTCCGGCTCGGAAAAATTATTAAAAATCACAATTAAATAGGTCTTGAAATTCTAAGCAAAATGGTGAGGGTCGAAATTTTTGAAATTCCTTCCTAATTTTTCAGAATTGCATTGTCAAATATAAAAAAAAAATAGTTGAAGAATTGAAGTAGGATTGTTATATTTTTCACTACTTTTCTTTCAAAATAAAGTTTTTATAATGAGAGATACTTAATATAAAATTTTCAAAATATTTTGAGGTCAAAAAGTCTCTAGTTGGTTCCTATAGTCAACTAGGGGTATTTTTGTCATTTTACAAAAATTATCTCAATAAATTCCATAAAAATTTCTAAAATTATTATAAATTGTTTTAAATACATTGATGACTTAAAAAAAAATTAACATATAAAATAATTTAATATACAAAACTAGAGGTGTTACAGTCCCTAACCCTATGAACCAAAGACTAACTTGACTCTAATTATCTTGTTGAGAATGAACTAAGATCCTAAATAGTTGTCTAATCACAATTTGCTTTTGTACTTAACAAGTTTCTTACATATGTATTACTTTGCTTGTACTAACTTGGTTTGGATAATATGTACAAGATTTTAGGTTTTAACCTTGTTGCTACCACTATATACCAAAATAAAAATTAGCTTGTACTTAAAAAAAAAAAAAACACTTGAACACCCCCCCCCTGCGCTGTCCAAAACTAGTTGTTTTGGGAGGAATATTAGAAAAAAAGAAGTTGGAGGCCAAGTTTTGGGATTTTGTTAATTACCTATCTACCTTTAATGATCCTATTAACTAGATCTTCTAGTTTAGTAAATTGGCAACACAAACTACCCTTTTAAACCATTCAATGTCTGTTTGAACACCCCCATTCTCTACCCTTCTCATTTCATTTCTTTTACACCCAAAGAAACTCAAGAAATCCTAAGTGTTGGTGCTAGACAAAGTTGATCAATTTCTAAAGCAGGTTTTAGCTTGGTATGGTTCTCTAATCTATTCCCTTTTCATTTCCATTCTCCCTTCTATTTTTCTTCTTTCCACTCATCTATTTCTTCATCTAGATTTTATCTAAACTCTTGTTCATTGTTGTTTATGGAAAAACCCTTCTTTGACTATGATTGGATTCAAAGCTTGAGGAACAAAAAAAGCCCAAAGTTCCATCATTTCCTTCTCTCAATATTTTTCTCTCAAGTTGTGCTCAAGGCAAGGTAAGGAAAGCTTACCATAAATCTCTTTTTCTTGTTGAATATGAATTTGTTTAGTGATGTATTTTTTATTTAAACCATGCTTGTCATGATTAATCCTTGAAATATGGTGATTTTGGTAAAGATATGCAAGGTTGCTTATAACATGCTTACTGTTAATGACATTTTCGTCTAAATATGCTTTATTATTTTTGTGGCATCTTTTTGTGTGGTTGTTGTATTTGATCACCATTTGTTTTGTTGGAAACTATAATTCTTAGGCTACAAAATAGACACAAGAAGCAACCCAAAAATGAAGAAATGAGCTCTAAAATGTGTTTTGAGTTATGTGTTGTGGAAAATGTGGTTGACCACTGTACCTTGTTTTGGGTTTTTTCTTTTTTTTTGTTGAAAAATGATTTGAGAAAAAGAGTTATCTGATTAGAAACTAGACTTAAAGAACTTTCCAGTGATGGGTGTTTTGCCTTTTAGTTTTTTCCATCTAATATATTAAAAGTTGGTTTAAAACTAAGTGATGTGCAAGGCATTCAATCTATTTTTTAGTTTTGACATGTTTTAGTTAAAAACTTCATTCTTTCTACACAAAATGAAACGTGGTGCACCTTTTCAGAAAATAGACTTTTGGAGCTATAAAAACAACTTACAGTTTATGTTAATCTATTCTATTTTGAAAGAGAAAAATGTATTTGAAGTTCGATGATTTGTCAGGGTTTGAATTTGACCTATGTTCATTCTAACAATTTTTATGATTTTTATAGATTTTTGCTTAATATGTGGCTTATTGTTTTAGAAAATAGACATTTAGAGCTTGAAAATGGTTTTTTTTTTTAACAAAAATCATTTGAGTACCCTAAATTTGAGTTACAAATTGAATGTACAATACAAGAATCTTTTTAGCATATGTTCATTATTTCTTAAAAAAAATGATTAAAATTTTGATGGTTTCTATTTCAAAATAAATTTAGAGAAAATTTTCTAAGTGTGTAAAACTAAATTCTAAGCTTAAAAATAAAATGTTTAGAATTTTTAGAGAAATCAAGGATATGCTAGTAAATTAACCACCTTTTTATTTTTTAATAAAATTCTAGAATTTATGGTGAAAAATAAATTATTTATTTAATTAACTTAAAAATTTAAAAATATTTTAGTGGAATCAATTTAAAGACCCATATAAGACTTTATAACAAATATTATCCATTTAGGATGAAAAACTTGAAACATGCAAAAGTGTTGACGTAAAGTCTTGAAGGGATTTCTTAAATGTTACACCTTGAGTCTAAGGTGGCATTTTGCTTACTACCTTGTGGGGATGCCTAATCCAGTGGGTGGTAGGCATATTGTTGATCATGTCTAATCCACATAGAGGGAAACTAAGCGGTGAAGTGCTTGAATTTGATGATTTAATGTTGTTGATTGATATGCATTCCTGCATGAATCATTGAGGAATGCTAGACAAGCAATGAGAAAGCTGGTGGAGGTACCATTGGTAGCCTTGGAGAAACGCAGATGGGTGAATCATTTGAGATCGAGACTTTTGCAAATCTTGAGTCATGGTGTCCATTATCCATATATGCATATCTTGATGAAGTCGTAGTTACTCCATGGTTTATGGCATGTGCTGCTTTGTGGATCTGCATGGTCTTTTATTGTTGTTGTTATACCATGTTTAAAGAGCATATAGAGTTGATCGCTCAAAGTTATTGAAATCTTCATGGAGTCAAGTTTGCATGCATTGCACAACTGAGTTCATATTACATTAGGATGTATGACTATTGTTATGGCATTTTTATGTGTTACTACATATCCTATTTGTCAACTTCTATTTGATGCAATTGTTATGTTAAGAATGTATATACGATTTCATTTATGCTTTGTTAAATTTAACAAGCTTATCCTTCCATTGTTTGTGTGTGTGTGACTATGATGATGACGATGATTCGCTATCACAAAAGCATATCTTTTCAGCATTGAGATGATCCTCGCCATCCCCAACTGCTATAGAGCATGGCAAATGGATTAAGGAGCTTACAAGGCACAATTTGATGGCATGTTGGTAGTTTGTTACATTCCCAAAGGGAGCTATCGTTTCATCTGTCTCAGTGTCCATGATGGTTAATTTTAGTGAGTTCATAGACAAGATTCTTTATGCATCATCTTACCCTTCGAGAGCCATTGGTTACACTCCTGCTTATTGGCATCTCTTTCGAGGAAGATCAGTGCTGGGAAAGGTGCTAGTCGTACCTAGTAACCAGATGACAACAATAATGTTTTGTTTACTTCTCCACATTGTCCATCATAGAAGTAGTATGGTTTATATGAGAGTGTGTGTGTGTGTGTGTGTGTAGAGGTAGGTAGCTTAGGGAGTGCATAGTGTATGTATATCCCTTCCCTCTTTTGTTGATATGTACTTAGTGATGAGTACACCTATATTTTGCACACACCTTTTCAATTTTGAAATCCTTTTGATCTTTTGATGTATATGGGTTAAAGTGCCATAGGGCGCATTTTTTACTTTTTAACATATATGCTTATACATACATACATATATACTTATACATACATACATATATACATACACACACACACACACATGGATGTATTGCAGAGTTACATATTCGTATTGGTTTTTTCACATGATGACTATTGTTAGTGATTAGTTTAATGAAGCGTGAAAAATTTACACATATTTTTATAAATAAATTAAAAAGAGTTTTGATTTAAAATTGAATCCCTCCATGAATGTTGTATATTAAATTATGGCGATAACGAGTTGTTACCATTTGTGGTATTAAAGTTGCGTGCCTTTTGGGAACAAACCTGAGGGAGTAGGTGCCTTGTGTTTTACATTGTGTGTTATGGAATTATTTTTTGTAAAGAAATAATTGTTGTTTGCTAAAATCCATTGACTTTTTGTGTATTATTTCTGCAAGGAAGTAATTGTTGTTGATGACATTTCAACGATGTTTATTTCCTAATGTTGCTTAATCGTATAGGATTATGATGGTGAGACCCAATCATAATCCTCCACCTCCACCGCAAATTGACCTTACTCAAATCACGTGCACTCTAGAGGCGGTGGTTTTTGCAATGGCACTAGAACATGTTGTCATTACTCAACAACACCAGGAGGTTATGATGCATCATAAGGCTACGACAACATGACAAGATCTATACCACCTAAATTTTAAGGGCTAACTGAATTCAAGAAGAACGACCCTCCACAGCTTAAGAAAGAGTTTAACCCAAATGCAACCTACCTTTGGATTAAGGAATGGAAGAAGATTTTCAGAGCGATGAACTGCCTTAATAATTGGAAGGTGACCTACACCACTTATCTGCTAATTGGAGAGGTAGAGTACTAGTGGCAAAGAGCCAATTGATTGATTGAAGGACATAGAGAGGTTATTACTTGGATGAGTTTTAGAGACCATCTCTTAAGGAAGTTTTTCCCAACCAGCACTAAACATTTGAAGGAGTTAGAGTTTTTGAGATTATACCAAGGTAACATGTTCGTACCTGAGTATACAACAAAGTTTGAGTACCTATCTAGATTTTGTGCACAAAAACTAGAAGAAGAGTGGAGATGTCACATATTTGAAGAGGGACTAAGGCATGAACTGAAGAGGATGATTATCCCCATGGATATTAGGGAGTTTCACCTGTTAGTGGAGAAGAGCAAAATGGTGGTAGAGTGTCTAAAGAGTGTTAGCAGAGTCATAAGGACACATAAAGTTGGACCATTTAGATCTAAGAAGAAATATCAACAAAAGAAGCCTTATAGAAGACCTTTAAAGTAGCAGAGGCATGCAAGGTGGCCTAGCTGTCAATGGCACCTTAACCACACCACCTACAGAAGCTCAATTAGTTTGATGCTACAAGTGTGGGAAACCACACTATGCTAATGAGTGCCCTCAGAAAGGTATTATTTGTTTTAGATGAGGGAAGACCAAACACATAACGAGTGTTCAACACAGCCTAAGACCAAGCCTATAGTTAACACAGTGAGGGTCATGAAATCTGACTGTGATAGGTAGAGTCTTTACCATGAATAAAGTTAAAGCCTCTAAGTCTTAAGTTTGATATAGGGAGGGTGCGACATAGCCAGTAATCTCTTATATATGCTGTTTGATTTAGGTGCAACTCATTCTTTTGTCTACTATGATTGTGTGGATAGATTGGGATTGCCTACTTGTCCTTTATCTTTTGACTTGCTTATTTCTACCCCTAATACTATTCTTGTAGAAACTCAATTGTTTATGCCAATTATCCTATTTTTGTCAATAGTCCTAGTTATCAAGTGAACCTTATTTATCTTCCTCTTTTTGACCTAGATGTCATACTAGACATGGATTGGTTATCTTCTAACCATATCCTCATAGATTATGCTAGAAAGACAAGCATTGGCTGTTTTGGAAGAAAGAGCCCAAGATACGTGACCTTATCCTTTCTAAATGACGAGAGGGGTCTAGATCTAGACTCTATAGCAGTAGTTGGAGATTTTATTGAAGTTTTCTTTGAGGATGTACCTACTTTACCCTTGTTGCAAGATATCAAGTCTGCCACAAACTTGTTTCCTAAATTGGGACCAATGTCAATAGCACCATACTGGATGGCACCTATAGAGTTAGCCGAGTTAAAGAAGTAAGTTGAGGAGCTACTAGAGAAGCATATGATCAAGCCCAGTGTTTCCTTAAGATCACTACTAAGAATAAGTACTTATTGCCTATGATTAATGATTTGATGAAGATTTGTCAAATTCAAGAGCAAGAAAGGAATGCTGCTATGAAACAATTATTGGACAATAGTCTTAGCATTACGAGCAGACCTGTCGACCCAAGTGGGCAAGGTAGAGGCAAAAGAAAAGCCCTTAACAATGGTAAGGCTTAGGGTAATAAGGGATCTATAGTTGTAAGATTGCAAACAGTCGAGCTCTTGGGAAAAAAAGTGGTGGAGATTGAAGCTCAAGCGCTCCAGCAATTCCAGCTATCCTCTGTTGCACCAATCCAAGGCAAGGAAACCATCAACTTCTCTAGAAGTGGCACAAGCCACGTCAAACATCTTGATGAACATAACAACAAAGATCAAGGAGCATGAGTTCTTCCAAGGGGTAAAGTGGGACCTGTTGACGGAGATGGTGCAATCGCTATTTATTTCATCGAGAGAGGACGGTGCCGAAGAGTCATAGGAGTGTGGCCAAGGGAGTAGGTTGAGAATGGAGGAGGAGGGATAGGGGAAAGGGAAATGGGGGGGAAATAGTGAAGAAGGTGCATTATTACACCTAATATAATTGTAAAATCCAATGACCTAAATTAAAAGAAAATATGGTCCACCATAGACTACATATATAACTAGTCCATGTTAGACTTCGTTTCCTGCAGGGATGGAAATTGGTTAGGCCACCTATTAGAAGTCTTTGGCCTTGCCTACAAAAGGTATAGCTTGATCTAGTTCGTTTATTAAAAAGGCTAGGCTTAAGCCTTTAAAAGGCTTATTTAGGTATAAAAGGCCAAGCCATAAACCTTAGAAAAAGCCTATTAAGTTTAATTGGCCAGCCTATTTATATATATATGTAATAAAATATTATTATATTATATATTATGTTATATGATATAGGTTTAAATATGTTTTTGGTCCTTATAAAATATCACTTTTTTGTTTTTGGTCCTTGTAAAATTATTTTTTAAAAATATTCCCTGTAAAAAAAAAAATTGTTTTGGTCCTTTTATTTGTTCTAATCCTTTTAGTATATCTATTTTTTGTTTTAGTCCCTAAAATATTTTGTTCATTTTGAATTAGTCCCTCTGAAAAAATTTGATAAGGACTAAAAGCAAATTATTTCTATATTAAAAGGACAAAAACAAAAATAAACATATTATAAGGACTAAAACAAAATAATAGGCACCAAAATAAAAAAAATAAATTTTACAAGGACTATTTTAAAAAAATATTTTTATAAGGACCAAAATAAAAAAAAATACATTACAGGAACCAAAAATATATATACGTAATTATATATTATAAATATGTTACATATAATAATATTAAAGAATGTATAATTCTTAATAGGTTTTTTAAGTTTAATAGTCCTTTTTAGACCACCAGGCCTATTTAGGATAATAGGCCTATCAACTTTTTTATAAACCTTATAAGAAAATAGGCTTTTAAATACACTTACAGGACAATCCAGACTTTTATGTAGGCCAAGTTCAAGACTTTAAAAAATACTTATGACAAATAAATAGGTCAGACATAAACTTTATCTTTTTTAATGAAGGTCATACTTAGACTTACCAAAGCTTGACCTGACCTGACCTATTTTCACCCCTAATCTCCTATGAATTACCGAAAACAACAAATTCTCACAACATCCTAAAATAACAAATTGCGTAACAGGAGCGCAACATTCAATTGAAATTATTATAACATTAGCAATTGAAATTATGGTAATAATAGTAATTAGACGTTAGCTTAACGAATTGAAGTTAAAATCGAAACCAATTGAAATTTATTCCCAGAACCGAAATTGAAAAAACAAAATAACAAAAACATATAACATTAACTGGTACAACGTAAATGATCTTGCTCTATAAAAATCCTATAGTTTGGAGTTCTAACTTTTAAAAATTTCGCTGATAATGAAAACAAAATTACCAAAAATTGGATCAGAAAAATTATTAATAAATGGTTATATCAATATCAAGTCTTAAATCATATAAAATTGGCTCTGATACCAAAGGTAAAAAAAATAATAAGAATGACACACTTTATATGAATTTAAAACACCAATTGAAACACTTATTTGTTGAAGACATGATCAGATGTACCACAAATTATCTATGTGTTGCACAAATCTTACGAACTAAAAAGTCAAGTCTTCCTTTGCCTGATCACACACTCCAAACTCTAGGTTTTTAATAAAACAAACTATAGAGAGCCATTGTATGTCATGACGGCAAGAAAGACCTAATCACGTTATTTATTAACTCTAGACAACTTCGATTATGGGTTTAGAGGTTAAGCCTATACTGTTTCTCACGTGAATTAGTATTCAGTGTCCAAAACTCATTAACAATTAATTATATTATTAGTGGGCTTAAGTATCATCAAATGGATCATAATATTAATCTATTGTTAACAAAACTATACACCTCACAAAAATTGATAAGAAAATTCAAAATCCAAACTAAGTAATGACCAGAACGGAAGTAACGGAAGAAATTCAAAGATAAAGAAGGTATTGGAATTTGTAAGTGTCAAGGAACTTGCTTTTTGGTCAGATGGTATAATAAAACAAAGGAAAAGGACAAACGAAATTCAATTGTGATTGTTTATAGTGGTCATTTATAATTTAATTGATAGTGACTTTAGATGAATTCTTAACTTCAATATTAAATGTGAGGATTACATAATTTATACTCTTCATATATTTTTTTTTTTCTTTAGTGTTTGCTAGAAAACAAAAGATGATTTTCATAATCATAATTCTTCATTTTCTTTTGTAAGACTCCATTCAAATATGCCAGCCATAAACGGCCACAAGAGTTGGCCATATATACCTGAGTTCCCGTCAGTTGAAAAGATAAGAAAGGAGGGCAAAATGGCCACTTCAATGGTAAAATTAGTTTTCCTTTCTGTTACCGTTTTCATCTCATTTTTCCCTGTAACTTCTAGTTCTGCCGGGCTTGAGAAAGGTTTCCTTCAGTGTTATCAGACAATTTTAGGAGATAACACAACTTCAGGAGTGATATTCACCAAAAGAAGTTCTTCTTATGAACCCCTTTTGAAGTCTTCTACAAGAAACGCCAGATTCCTAAACAGTTCAGTCCCAAAACCAAACCTTATTGTTACTCCACATAGCCTATTCCACATCCAAATAGCACTCCTTTGCTCAAAGGAAAATGGCTTACAAGTAAGAGTCCGAAGTGGGGGGCATGACTATGAAGGCCTCTCTTATGTCTCTCACGTTCCATTCCTGATCATTGATCTTCTCAACCTTAGGTCCATAAGCATTAACATGGAGGAAGAAAGTGCATGGGTTCAGTCAGGTGCTACAGTTGGAGAACTCTATTATGCAATTGCAAATAGAAGTAAGGTCCATGGGTTCCCAGCTGGGAGTTGCCCCACTATTGGTGTGGGAGGGCACTTGAGTGGAGGTGGGTTTGGTACCATTTTCAGGAAATATGGCCTAGCATCTGATAATGTAATTGATGCCCAGATGGTGGATGTTAATGGGAAGATACTGAATAGAACACTAATGGGGGAAGATCTCTTCTGGGCCATAAGAGGAGGGGGAGGGTCAAGCTTTGGAGTCATTACTGCATGGAAAATCAAGCTTGTACATGTTCCTTCAACAGTGACAATTTTTGATGTTTCAAGGACCCTTGATCAAGGTGCCACTAACCTCTTCCACAAGTGGCAAACTATTGCTCCCAAACTTCCCGCAGAACTTTTCTTGCACACTGTTGTGGGAGTTGTCAATTCAGCTTCTCAAGGTGGAAAAACTGTGACGGTTTCCTTCACAGGATTGTATCTTGGGATAGCAGAGAATCTCCTTCCTCTGATGCAGAACAGTTTTGCAGAATTGGGTTTGCAGCGCAACAACTTCACCCAGATGACTTGGATTCAATCTGTTCTTTACTTTGCAGGCTACTCAATAGATGAATCCTTGGAGGTCTTGCTTAGGAGAAATCAAACATCCCCATCTTTCAAAGCAAAATCTGATTATGTGAAGGAACCAATTCCGTTACTTGGCTTGGAAGGGCTATGGAAGATGCTACTCTTGGAGAACTCACCACAATTGATCCTCACACCATATGGTGGAATAATGAGTGAGATTTCAGAATCAGAAACTCCGTTTCCACATAGAAAAGGGATCTTATACGGAATCCAGTATTCGGTGAATTTGGTTTCAAATGAAGAAGCGCCGAAGCACATGGACTGGATAAGAAGATTGTATGCATATGTGGCACCATATGTGTCAAAGTCGCCAAGAGAAGCATATTTGAATTATAGAGACCTTGATTTGGGCGTGAACAGAGGGAACTCGGGCTATGAAAAAGCAAAATCTTGGGGTTTGAAATATTTCAATAACAATTTTGAAAGGCTGGCACGAGTGAAGGCCAGGGTTGATCCTGGAAATTTTTTCAGGGATGAGCAGAGTATTCCGCCATTGTAGAAGCTTATTGCCAAATGGCAGTCACAAATAATAAATAACTGAAATTTGCAAACATGCACATAGGCATAGTTCTCCATAATAATGATATGTAGTCTTGCAATTGCTATATTCCTGAAGTTGTACTTTGTAAATTTTAATAAGTGGAGGTATTATTCAGAAGGGGAAGCACTCTTGCGTATGATGCATACATATGATGCGTGTATCCGATGCGACTACAGGATTATTTTAAAAAAATATAAGATGCATATCTAGATATATATAAAATTTCATAAAATATAACAAATATACATATATAGATGAGATGCGTATATAGGGGTCATACAATCACACATAAAAGATAAATATTTTAATTAATTTTAATTTTAACCACATATTTCAATTACACGATTATGATTCGCTCCTATTAAATCTTTTTCTCAATTTTTTTCAACTGATCCTAACCTTGTTACAGTACGAGCATATAGGTGAGAAACTATTAAACTTTAGCCCCACTTCCTAGTCCACCAAATTAGAAAGCCACACGACGAGATGTTACTAATGAAGATTCCGCAAAAGCAAAATGTCCCCCTAATTAGCTTGAAAAAGCTTATCAAAGTGACATGGGAGCAAAAGCAAACACAATGTGTCGAGGTATATGCCGGGGAAGATCCCTTTCCCCCACTTTCTCCTTCAACTATAAAAGACACTAATAAAAGCTAGATGCTTCTCTCAATTGAGCACCATTAAGGCCTCCCAAAGAGTTTTCAGCTTCTATAGTTGCTCTCATTTTCCAGACCTGCGTCAAAATGAATCTCAAGTTCAAATCTAGGGAAGGTGTTTGCGTCAAGGATGATGGCCAAGGAAGCAAAATGGAGGACGGTGCTCCTATGTTAATCTTATATGTTAGGTCATCGATGCAAGCTCCAAAGCCTTTTCCTAGGGCAACCACATGATCCTTTGGCAATGTATCCTAATCCTATATCAAATAAATATGGGCCATTAGTTTACTTCTTCTTTTTTTGTTTGTTGTTTTGTCGTTTTGGTTGTTGTTTGGATGAGTTTAAGGACTACCTTGTCTCTATGTCGTTTTGGTGTCTCAAGTTAAAAAAATTAAAAAGTATTTGATATATTCAAGTTTAGAAAGCTTTCTTATTGTGTTGTGGTGTGATATTTTTTGGATGAAGGCTAGGGTGATCCACAGTGAACCATAATTTTTAGTTGTTAGATTAATCCATCTTCATAGAATTTACTTTACATCCTTCACACCAATTATCTCTCTCTCCAACCCTGTCTCAAAATAAGAACACTAAATTATTCCTCTGATTGCAACTCCGACAGCAGTGGTACACCCTACCTCAATAGCGGTGGCACCGAAATGCTCGAGCCCAATCTCGTTTCGCCAATGTCAGCGATGTTGGCAAAGTGGCAAATGAGGTCATTAATAATGAAGGAAGCGGATAATCACTGCACCATCGCAACAAGCGGATAAAATACAAATATGCACCACCAAGGAATTGCGCACCACCGCACCACCAAAGCCCAAGATCTAGACACCCCATCCTTTGCCCAAATCATAGATCTGCATGAGGAAGCATATAAAATATAGATCAGCACCACTAAGGAATTGCGCACCACCAAAGCCCAAGATTTAGACACCCTATTCTTTGCCCAAATCAAGGATCTGCATACTTGGTCAAATTTTAAAATAAAAAACATAATCGCATTTATTAACTAAAATCGAAGAAACATGCAGGAGAGAGAAATCGGGAGTGGGGTCAGCACTCAGAGAAGTGGTTAGCGACGAGGGAGAGGTTGAAGAGGAATGGGAGGTGGGCATCATCATCGAAAAGTGTGCCAAAGAAGTCAAGGCCGGTGAGGCTAAGAGCGATCACGTGGTGGCAGACGTCGTAGGTGACATCGAGCCAGGAATAGTGGCATAAGTAATGGCTGAACAGAGAGATTGGCATAGAGAGGGTGGGGGAGAAGTGGAGAGAGAAAGTGTGTTGGGGAAGAATGTGGTATGTAAAATGTAGGATATGAATTTAAGACTAGATGAATCTCATAGTAAAAAAAAGTGGTGCACAATACACCACATGTGAGGGTAGTTTACCTTATCATTTCTCTATTTTTTGGGTTCTTTTTTTAAAAAAAGGAAAATTGCACAGGATCGATCAACTCTGCCGTATAGCTCTACCATTTATTGTTTTAAATTTTTATTGGATTCCATCTCTGTTATTTATCTTTTCAATCAATTCTACTTTGCATTAAATTTGAGACTGATTCTATGTTGGGAGACATGTCCATGTTTCCCACTCACGGGAAACAATTTTGTGGCATTAGTTATATTAATTTTTAAATCAATAGTGTGGATTTTTTATTTTATTTTTTCTTCCCACCTTTCCGTTTTACCCCTCACTCCTCCTACACTCAACTTTCTCCCTCCACCATGCTTCTTCACCACATAGGAATCCTCATTCATCAAGTTCTGTCGCAGAATGTCCCTAAACCAGAAAACCCTCTCCCCAACTCTATCACACCAAGCCATCACGAACCCCCACCGCCTGCTCCTTCAAGCTCTCACCCGACTCCACCAACTCGCTCTGCGGCGCGTACGCGGACCTCCTCACCTCAAACGACGTCGTCGAACTCCGTTGATGTGTCGAAAGAAGACACCCCCGAATCTAAGCCCGAAAACTTTGACCCGCGCCGCCTGGAAGAGAAATTTGTAGTTCTGAACACTGGCATCTACGAGTTTTGTTGTTAAATCTGTGTTTTGTTCTGTTACATCTGATTTATGTTTGGTGAGATCTGAGTTTTCCGCCGGAGACGTCGTGACGCCGACAACTGGAAAGTGTCTAGAAAAAACAAGCAACACCACAAGTGCAGGGCTCGACGGGTTGGTGTTCACGGGGTCGGTTGACAGCACCGTTAAGATTTGGCAGCGCGACGTGCAGGGGAAGGGGACGAAGCATTTGCGCAGTGACGACGTTAGCGATTAATGTGGGGGTGAGATCTGAGTTGGGTGAATTTTTGGAAAATCACCGTCCAGATAAAAAAAAGCAAGGGACATGAGGTTCCGATGTCAGGGTTCGTGGTGATTCCGATGGCTCCGCCGCGGCAGTTGTATTTGTAGCCAGCCTCCCCGCGACGAAGAAGAGTAAAAGAGAGAAGAGGCGGAAAAAAAAAGGGCAAAATCGAAAAAGAAAGAAAAATATCATCCATTGATCTAAAAATAAGTTAATAACGGTTAAAAAAAAATTTACACGATGGGAATCAGCCCAAACTTGAATTTGTACAGGGAAAAGGACTACTAATGAGAGCCACACTTCTTGAGCAAAATTTGGCGAATATTATCCGATGGTCTCGGTATATTTGTTAAAGATTCAAAACTAAAAATTATAAAATGAAATGCCAAATATTTTTAATACTTTCTATTTTTTAGTTTCGGCAGATGTGTACAAACCATTAGTTGGCAAAGCCTTTATAATTTTATATGTACTATTAAAAGAACAGAGTTGCAACTCAGGACAAATACCAGCTGCAGAAAAGGCAAAAATTAATACGTGGACTGATGTGCTTTTTTTAAAATAACTACGAATTAAAGATTAGAAAAATATAAAGTGTTTCTCGACAAAAAAAAAAAACGTATTTATGTTGTTTTTTTATTAAATGGGTTTTGCACGAATTAGTAATTTTCTTAAATGTAAGTGTGAGATCTAATTGAATTAATCAATAGAAAGAAATTTAATACACCCATATCTATGTATGGTATGTTTAAAAAAATTAGAAGATAGGTGAGTGTAAAGCTGGGAAAATGGGTTAGGTCTCTTAGGTTAGCCTGAATCTATGCAATAAAATGGAGGGTTTGAGTTTTAAATTTTAAGCTCAAATTAAATGCAAACCTTTTTAACCTGATTCAATGTAATTCGCATTATAATTGGGCTCATGCCAAGCTTGCCTGATCAAGTTTGAGTTGTCTGCTTCGTTTTCTGGTTTTGTTAAAAATTAATTATAAGAGACTAAAAAAATTCGATCTAGTGACACCTATCTTTCTTTTCTTTCAAGTTAAGCTGTAGCAGAGTCAGTGCACGAATGAAAAAGAAAAAAAAAAAAACCTCTTCCTTCACGCTGCTGCTGGAGGCATTCACGGTGTTGCTACTGGGGCCTTGGGCCTCTGCAGTTCGTACTACCTAAATGTAATACGCATAATATATATATATATATATATATATATATATATATATATATATATATATATATATTCCAACACTTATGATGTGCTAAATTTCATGTATGATGTACATACTATAGAATAACATAGTTATTTGTATTTTATTCGTCATATTAAAATAAATATGACAATAAAAATAATTATTATAGTAATTGTTAGTCTTAAATTTTGGAAAAAAGTAAAAAAAAAATGTTAGGCTAACTTGAAAACCCTGCAGCTCGCATAGAGCTAGGCTTAAATATTAATTTAGAAGATTAAATTCCATGCAGGCCTTTATAGCCTGGACTGACGTATCTCGCATCCTGCATCGAGCTAGCTTGCAATTGACCAAGTTGCCCGTTTTGTTAACTCTAAATGAGTCAAAAGTTTAAAAATTAGCTAAAAATTGAAAATTAAAAGTTGATAAATTTGGTATAGGTAGGACCACGATAGCAAAGCTCTCCTTCCGAATATTTAATACAGCTGCATACTCAAAATTAGAACTTGAGACAATTAGTTAAGCTAAAACAATCTCACGTCAGTTTATCCACACATTGAATGGTAAAAAACTGATAAATTAGTAAATTGAATTAAAAATATTTGATAATGTTTAACTAGTTGATAATTGAACAAATAGTAATTTTGCTAGTAAAAGAAATCAATATATAGCATCGTCACTATATCATACCGTTAGTATAATACATTTTCTTGTTAATGTAGATCGTTGTAGTTATATTAACAATTTAATTTTTATTAGAAAAAAAGTCTATATTGATGGGGCTAATTAAAAGACATTGTTAGCAAATTGATTGTTTTTGTTATACATACATACGCATATATATATATATATATATATATATATATATATATATATATATATATATATATATATATATATATATATATATAAAAGAAAAAAATCTCCATTACTAAATAATGATTATATTATTTGTCTTAAGAAATAATAAAGTATAATAAGAGATATCCTCATTGTCAAGATAGAGGATTGTACTTTACTATAAATGAATAAATTAAAAAAACTTTTAAAATTATTAGATAAAAATTTCAAGAGATAAGACTTTTGAAATTGGTGAAAAATTACGAAAATAAATTATATTATTTTGACATTGTTTATCAAGATTTAAATTAATGAATTTCAAAATTCCATAAGAAAAGTTTAGTGGCAACAACTAGATAATTTAAAATTGACTAAATATAGGTAAATATATCTAACAAAATAAAAAGGATAAAAAAATTAAGATTAAATATGTTTTTCATTCTTGCAAATATGAAAATCTCCATTTTTAGTTCCTCTAAGTTTTTTTTTTTCACCTTTATATGTTCTAAATCTTCTATTTTTAGTTTCTGTCATCTAACTCCATTTCAAAAATGTTGACATAACTAACAAACCTTTTTCAATGATGATGTTATTGAATGTCATGTCATCAAAATGTGTCATGTCATAAAAAAGTGTTATATCAGCAAATGTCATATCATTAAAATGTTATGTTATTAAAAGTATCATATCATCATTTCATTTTTTTCAATTATTTTCTTAAATTAAATATTAAAATAAAATGAACATTCTAGGGATTAAAAATAAAAAGTAAATAATTTATAAATATTATAAATAAAAATAAATAAATGGGCTAAAAGCAAAAAATGACATATTTATAAGAATGAAAAATGTATTTGAGCCTTAAATTAAATATTAATATAAAATAAAAACATAAAAATTAAAATAACCCTCATATACTCGATCTCTGTCTTCACCCACTATTACACACTTAACAACCTTAAGCTCATGCAAATTCTTACCATGAAAATTGACCCATAGAACTATCAATAATTTTTCACATTCAACAATTTTTATGGGAAATGAGGATTGAGATGCACTCATTTTCTTTCATTTGAACCACCATGAAAACTATGGCATAAAGTTTCTAAACTACCATTGCATCATCATTTATGACTAGCACCCAAAAAATCTAGCCCCAAGACTAGATTGCACTTCATCATGCCACACTTTGGTATTAGAGGTCACCATTCACACTCACAACACAACAATCAACACTATGAGCCAATCACCCATGATAACCATCAATGAGACCCAAACACCAACCACCAAGACATGCTTCACAGAACCACAATGCTTGGCCACATGCACTAGAAGCAATTACTTATCCATCAAACCTAAGAGATGAGGAGAAGGACATAAATGGTGTATGACTCGCTACGTGTTTTAGCATTTGTGGAGGAAAAGTGAGCCGCAACGGCAAGGAGAAATCTCCCTATATTTTTTGTTGGACATTTGTTCATTTTTTAGATGGAATTATGAGTGATTAGGTTGCATGGTGAGATACAAATCGACATTGATTATTTTCATGAAAGCTAAGGAGTGGAAGGTTTCTTAACCAACTAGTTGGGAAGGAAAAAGTGGAGCTTAGAGGAGGAGAGGGGAGAGGGAGGAGAATAAAAGGAGGTGCAAATAAGTATAGAAATTTAGGTCAAATAATACTTTACTTAAATAAGCCTGATGATATAAAATTGTTAGAATGTTTTCTTTTGATATAAAAATAAAAGTTAGTAGGATTTAATAAATATCAATCATTGAATAATTAATCACCTAGCGCACAAACAGTTAGTATGTAACTAGCTTTATGATAGAACCAAGACAATTGGTACACAAATTATGATGAATCACAAAGCATTAGATTAAAATGAATTCAAAAAGAAAAGCATGTGCATTATTAAGTGTTCAAAATCCTTAGTCATCTTAGTCATGTACCAAGTTGAAAGAGTTTGGTACTCCCAAGTGTCATAGAGATTGCTTAGACATTCTAAAGCTTCATTTATACACTAATAAAGACATCAACATATAATAGAACTTTTATTGAAGAGTGTGCCTTTATCTAAAAAAATGTGACAATGCAAACTTTCATTATGTATGTCACAATGTCAAGCTTAGAATAAAAAGTTTTACCAAAAAATACTACAGAGTAAAGGATTTGACTATTACAAAAACATACACAATAACTTTTTTGCATGAAAATTAAGATCAACATATATTTTATGGTTCAAATGTACACTTCATATTTTTGAATAAGAACCAACTCCATTTCCAATGGTTATAAGGATGTTGATTATATAAATACCAAACAAGATTTTATATAGTTTAATTGCCCTAAACAAACACATTTATTTACTCAATCACTCATTTTCTCATTCTTTGGAGAATCTTAGAACATTCTTCATTTATTATCTAACATTGAGCTCTATTTGTAAACATTTGAGATAACAACAAATTTAATGCATTGCTAGGAGTAAAGCCTAAAAATGGCTTAAACAAAAATACTTGGAGGTTGAGCATAAAGAGACTTGTACAACTATACTTGAGTGGTATGGTTATTAGATGGTTGTAAAAGTTTAAGTTTGTTATTGAAAATATTGATTAAAGATCAAGGAGTAAGCCTTAAATTTGCGGGGTAAATGAATATAAATCTCATATACATACATACATATATGTATGTATGTATGTATATCCCTTATCTTATGTATACTAAAGTAGTGAAGACTTTGTTTTTATTGAAAAAGTTATTTGTGAAAGTTTTTCAAGCATTAATTTATAAGTAGCTTTTTTTTTGTACCTATCATCTGACTTATTTAGACAAATGTTCATGTTGTTTTCAAAATTGTGTTTGATTCTTGAAAAATATTTCTAAAAAAATGAAGAAAAACTTAATTCAACCTTCCAATTTTGTGTTTTTCATTATTCCTTTTCAATTTAAAATAAAAGGCTAAATTATGTTTTTGGTTCCTCATTTTTAAAATTTGTTTGACTTAAATGCAATTTTGTGCCAACAGAGATTGACACATCTGATTGAGTCTTTTGCTCACACTAGTTGTGACTTGGAGTCGATTCTCTATTTTTTTTTTTAATTGGTAGGCAATATGTAAATTTTACCATAAATCCTCGTTAAGATTGGTAGTCTTCGTCGATCTTACAAAAGGGCATGCCTTCCTCTAATCTAAACTTCTATGACCAAAAAAATGCAACTTTGGTCCATTTACTTTTATATTTGTGCAATTTTAGTCTTCATACTTCAAAGTAAGTGATTTTAGTCCTTAAATTTTATTCAAAGTTAAAATTGGAACCCTCTGTTTGTGTGACATCCAAATGTAACAAAATTTGTTGATGTTAGTCATCTCTTTCGTACTTAATAGACTAACACAAGTCAAAAAATGTTCTTTCGTTTATGAAACTATTCCAACCATGGGACGAATATAATATGCATAGGAGAAGTAAAAAGACTCACGTAAACTATAATATAAATTTTATTTATTGTTTTAAAATTTTTTGATATGTCAAATATTTCCATATTTTAGTTACTTACACATAAGTTGTCAATTAAGTAAAAGATAACTAATGTCAACGTATTTTGTGACACTCGTTCACATTGAACATAACCCGTATTTATTTTATTATTTAATTAGTAATTAAATTTGAATTGATGAAAATATAGGTAAATTTTTTTGATTTTGATAATAGAAAAATTCCAATCCTAACAAATTTTGGAAATGATGATAAAAGATGAAAGACAAGACTCTGTGTGTGTGTGTGTGTGTGTATGTCTTAAAACTGTACATCGTGATTTGGTAATACATAACAGTCAAAAACATCAAAAAGATCATTTACAGAGCAGTGTCAGTCTACCTTATTCCTTATACAAAAAAGATAAATACTATAATATAGGTGTTCAAATGCTCGCTTGTTGAAGTATCTTCTGATTCATCCTCAACATCTTTGGGTGTTACCATCATCTTTAATAATCGCGAACAATCATACAAAGAAGAAAATAATGGAGTGAAATGTTTTGTTCTAAAATCACTTTTACATGTATGGTAGAAAATCTACCATAAAACAAAGATAAAACACAACTAACAACAGAAAGGAACCTAAAATTCATTATAAGTTGTATCAGACTACCCTTGACTAGGTATGGATCTATACTTCCCATTGGTGAGTAATAGTTCTCAACAAAATCAAGAAGCGACTGAGAGTATGTATATCTCTTCAACATCATCACATAATATAGTCCTCATCATCAATGGGGAACAAATAACAATCAGGATGTCCATTTATAAAGGTATGCTCTCATACCAATTTTGGAATGTTGGGCAGTTGCTAGGGTTATTGAGTTTAATCAAGCGAATATCTAAGCTCGAGGGCACTACCTTGACCATTAGGATTTTCACCACTCAATACCTACTCCCAAGACCTCCACAAGTGAGTCATTGTCTTTCATTCCTTAACGTACCAAATTATAACTTCCTTAGTAGGGTGTCATGCTATTGCATGTTACTTACTTTATATTACTCACTAATCTATCAAATTTTCACTTCTCAAATAGAGGTTTCTCTGGCCTCATTTAATTTGAGTACCGGTAACATTTATGTCTTATATTGCAGAAATTATATGATAATAATTTAGTAATAATCAAAATTTTGGTAGTAAAACTACTTATCAAAATTTAGCAGAATAACAATTTGATAATCACAATTTAATTACCAAAATTTTAGCAAAATAATTACTTAATAATCTCAATATTATTACTAAAATTTTAGTAGAATAACAATTTAATAATTAAAAATTTATCACTAAAATTTTGGCAAAATAACAATTTAATAACAAAATAATAACTAAATTTAAGTAGAGTAACAATTTAGCAATTATAATTTAATATTCTAAATTTAAGTAGAGTAACAATTTAGCAATTATAATTGAATAGTCTAAATTTGAGCAAAGTAACAACTTAGCAAAAATTAAAGTTTAACATTTAAACATTATAAAAAGGTAATGATAATAGTAATAAAGCTTATGCCTAAACGAGTTTAGGAGAAAACCCTTCCTACCAACATGTAAAGTGATAATAATTTAGAACCAACGCACTCCTCCCATTATCTCTATGGTGGTTGATGAAGAGGATGAAATTATTGGTGCAAAACTCCTAGGAAGAGAATTTTTTCTAGTTGATGAAAACTAGTAAAATTTTAGCATAAAAACAAAGTAAAGAAAAAAAATTGTAGAGAAAGAAGCTCTCTAATGTTTTGGCCAGCCTGGGAGAGGGAGAGGTGATGGAAATGCTGTCCAAGAATGGGCTATTTATAGAGGAGGGTGGAAGCTTAGGTGTCCATTTATTTACATAAGCCATTATATCGTAAATTTAATTATTTATTTATTTTTAATCTAATTTAGGAACACATATTCACAAAGAGGTTGTGAATCAGCTGAACTAGGAGCTGGAAGTGTCCCTATGTGTTGTCCCAAATTATCAATGTAAATTTTATCTATAGTTAAATTAACCGGTATCGATAAATTTGTCTACACTTGAATAATTTAGCTTTTAATACAAAAATAATACATTTTTATGAAAAACTGAACATATATTATTTTTAATTCAAAATAATCTTCTAACAATTAATTTCAATTTTTATTAATTTATTTCGAATATATATATGTATATATATTGTATTTTTAAGCTAAAAAATTCATATTAATTCCATTTTAATTCAATAAATACCAATAATTTTATGAAAATTATAAAATTAAATATTTTAACTATAAATGAATTGGAATTACCATTTTCACCATTTTTGGATCTCAAATCAATACTGGCTAGGCTTATCATACACCTAGGGGTATTTTGGTCATTTTACACAAGAATTCCAAAAAAAATTTAGAAAATTTTTAAAATTATATTTTAATACATATGACATGATTTCAAGCTCAAATTGACATTTTAATGTCAAGTGAATCTTTTTTTCTCATGTCAGTCATTAATATTGAAAAATAGAGACAAAATCATTATTTTCTAATTTCTCCAGGCTCTAGCTCAGAAAAATTATTAAACATAATGATTAAATAGCTCTTAAAATTTTGAGTGCAATGGTGGGGATCAAAATTTTGAAATTCCTTCTGATTTTTCAGAATTAAATCGCCAAATATTAGAAAAATAGTTTAAAAAATTGAAATAGGATTGCTATATTTTTCACTATTTTTCTTTCAAAATAAAATTTTTATAATGAAATATACTTAGTATAAAATTATCCAAATATTTTGAGGTCAAAATGTCTCTAGTTGGTTCCTACAGTCAACCAAGAGTATATTTGTTATTTTACAAAAATTATCTCAAAAAATTTCTAACATTATTATTAATTATTCTAAGTATATTGATGACTTAAAAATTATTTATAAACACTTCTAACTATTTTATCTATTAATTTTGTTATCTAGCTTTTTTAGGAACAAAAATGGTCATTTTATAAATTTTTCTAGGCTCTGTTCCCCAAAAGTTTATTAAAAATCTAAACTAAATACTACTAACTAATATGAATGTAACTGTAGGATCAAATTTTTAACATTCCCATTCAATTCTCCAAAAATAAATACAGAATAATTAGAAAAAGTGTTTAACAAGCAAAAGTATGAGCATTACATATGTCATTACTGTTTATTAGATGTGACACTAATAGAACCACCCAATTTTAACATATAATAAAATTGAAGGACTAAAATCACTTAATTAGAAGTATGTGGACCAAAATTGAACAAATGTGAAAGTAAGGGGACAAAACTACATTTAAGCCATTTTGTTATGTATTTGATCCTTAAAATTTTTTGTTTCCATATAGTTCCTCTATTAGGATTCCATTTTTTTTGCTTATCAAGTACTTACCCTGCTCTACAAAATGAGGGATCAAATAGAAAACCCATGATGTTTGTGAAAATGTCTTGATATTTAGAGGGAGCAGAAAGTAAACAAAAAATGATAGACTAATGGAGGCACTACATGAAAAATGAAAAAAAAAAAAAGTTATAAGGATATTACAACTTTTTAAAATAGGACCAAATGAGAAAATACTAATATTTTAAGAGACCAAAAAAATTAATTTAGCCAAATAAAAAACTTTTATTCTTTTTTCCTCATATTCTTAACCACCTTTTTGTGTGAGTAGTGAAACAAAAGTTGTCATCACTCTTCTCCAAGATAGCTTTTGTAGGAATGACAAAGAGAGTCACCTTAATATGACTTGTCCTACCAATAACTTGTTGAAAATAGGATAGGTCAACCCACCCTATACTCTTAAAAATAGGTTGAAAACATCAGCTTACCCTAGTTAAGGGTGGGTTAGCATGTTGATGAGTTAACTATAGATGATGATGATGATGAAGTCTGTCCATAGAGCTTCCGCACTTACAAGTATGTAAATTTTTATGATTCAACTCCTAGGCTAAGATAGTATTCATTGTAATGTAATTTGTATTTTCTTTTTTTCCTTAAATTTTGAGTGTCTCTACGTTTATTTGGTTTTGGATAATTTTACTCGTATCTCTTAAATCGATAATAACTTTAGCATAAATAAGCATGGAAAAGGGGTTTTGATGTCAAAATTAATTTAGAAAATGTTTTTGAAAGTTTAAAACCTTGTATAAAATTCATTAGGGTTATGTATCTCTGTGATAATCATTGGAGTAACGGATTACTCATCAATTACTATGAGACTCCCTCAAGTGGTTGATTCTCTATGATCTTTAATTGATTATCATAAAGTAATCTTTGATATTAATCAATTACATGATAGAGCCTTTAATTAGATTTACAATGGACCATTTAGATTGTGATATAAGATTATTTTTAACCATTGACAATTTCTTTTAAAAAATGATTGAAATTTAATTTAGAAATAGAGATAAAAGAGGTTAGATTAAATATGATAGGTGGTTAAGAAAATTAATTACACATATAAAGATAAAAGAAAAATAGTATGAGATAGTTGAGAGCGAATCTTTTAGTTAGTTGCGAGCACACTGTGAAATACACCTTCAAAGGTGGTAATGGAGAAAGTATTGATAATATCTAATTGAGATAGCAGAAAGAGCGAGAATTTCCCTATCTAAATTGTGTATTCTAATTTATAACATGAGAGTTGATAAATTTTCATTAATTCTTATATATTGAAATTAAAATTTACTTTACTCAATAATTGTTCGCGTAAAAGTGAAAAGTAACATAAGTAAAGTTTTTCTACAATATTTGAAATTCAAATTTTGAAATGAATAAATTTCTTAATACATTTTTTCTTAAAAAATTATTATATCTCATTTTACTGAAATTTTATCTTCAAATTTCTTAAACTTTTCAAATTAATATTATCTTTTGTCTATGTATTTTATATTTTATGTAAGTTAATTATACACATTTCTTTGATAATTTTAAATATTTTTTAATTAATAATTTTAAATTTTATTTAATATTTTTACACCAAAATTGTGAGGAGTAGAAATCTAGAATGAGAAGACTTGAGAAACTACAAGCTCATTTGGTGGTCAAGATAATAGGGTTGTTCAGAGGTCGATTTGATTCGAATTTGGGGGAGAAAAAAAATCTAAACTAATCATTTTTTATTGATTCGGTTTGGTTCGGATTTGTTTTTTTTTTCAACATAACTCAAACCAAACCAATATGATCAATAACAAGTTGGTTTTGTTCGGGTCTATCAAATGCATCCTATAAAGAAATTGCAAAATTTTGTTTTTGAAAAAAATAAAAAAATAATGATTTTGACCAAAAACTGACACACAATTCTGTCATTAAAAAAGTTTAAACAAAAATTAGCTTACACCAACTAAGTAATAGTAAAAAAAATATGATTATGCCATAAAACTCCATCCATAGTAATGGAAAAATTCACAATCAACATAATTCAACATTCATAACTCAGAATTGAACAAAATACACAGGAAAATAGGAAAGGAAAATTGTCCATAAAAAATCACCCTTTTTTACATAGTAATAACAAGAATGTCATTTGCCTAAATTAGGTCGTACAACGATTTGTGAATTTACGAGACTTTCAATTTGAAAAATATCCATGTTTTTCACAAAAAACACAATAATACCATTGTACAGGAAAAAAATGCCTAAACCAATAACGATAAAAAAAATAACCGAAACTTGCAAAGACAAATGTGGAAAGAAGAGTGAATTCAACCGAGTCACAAGTCTGATTGTGTGACGGCTAGGAACGAAAAATAGGAAAAATAATAAATTAGATTACTTATTTGTTTCGGTTCGGGTTTCATCAAGTTTGCAAACCCAAATCTGATATCCAAACTAATCATTATCAGGTTTTATTGATTCAATTCGGGTTAGACTCGATTGACATGAAAAATCCAAACCAATTTAATTGGTTCGGTTTGAATTGTCAAATTGATCAAGTTGATCTAAATCGATAAACACCTCTACAAGATAGGATATAAGAGTTAGATAAGAGTAATATAAAACATAATAAGCTCTTATATTATTCAATATTTGATGTGCACTAGATAATTTCTTATATAGTATACATGGTATCCTATGTATGATTGAGTTAAATCAATAAATATTAGGATATTGTGATAAAAAAATTTAAATATATTGTGATAATATTACCATTTTATCATAGTTGTATATATTTTTAAAATTAATTTCTAATATATTTTAACTTTTAAAACATGATTTTCTTTTTAAATTATAAAAAATATATAAAAAGTTATCTTTAATCTCTCTCTCTCTCTCTCTCTCTTTACCTCTCCGTTTGTTTCGTTATATTATAACTCAGAAGAACAAATTTCCAATAATAATAGTTGAAGATTCTAACAACATAAATACCCATATATATATATATGTGTGTGTGTGTGTGTGTGTATATATACATAACATTTCTTATCTCTTTCTATCATTCTATTTTTATCCCACCGTGTTATTTAGACTTTGTTTGGTGAAAAAGAAATAGAGAAGAAGAGAAAGGAAGAGAATAAAAATGAAAAGAAAAATATTGTTTGATAGAATAAAAATATAAAGAAATTTTCAAAAAAATATGTGGAACCCACCATGAAAAATTTCTTTGCAAAATTAGCAAAGAATTGCACAAAAATGGAATTGGATCACTGCTGCTCTTCATCCGCTTGTCCTCTTTTGTTCTATGAGAGCAAGTAAATCAATTTACATGCACCGTAAATCGATTTCCTTGCTTTATAATAATAATAATAATATTGTTATTATTATTAAATAATAATAAAACATAAAAATAATAATAATAATAATAATAATTAAAATAAAAAATAATATCAATTTTTTTTTCAATTAAAAAATCTTAATTTTTATTATATTTCTTACTTATTTATCTTTTTTTTTTTTCTTTATTTCTTTCTTTTCTACTAAATATCGGAGTTCTCTGTCCACAGCATTATTGATAGAACTTACAGTATTTGAATCCGGTCATTCCCATCTTGGTTTCCTTGTTTCGTAAGCATCTATGCGCAACTGAACTAAGCAACCTTTGAATCCATGCCTATGGATGTCTGCGACCCGACCCTACCCTTTGTCTCAATCTTTCTGCTCCACGTCCTAATGGCAGCCTCGGATCCTCTTCAAGACACCTATCTCCAGTGCCTCTCTCTCCATTCCGACCCCTCCCTTCCGATCTCCGCTGTCACCTATTTCCCCAACAGCCCCTCATACCCATCCGTCTTGGACTCCTACATCAGAAACCTGAGATTCAGTTCCCCCACAACTCCAAAACCATCCTTCATTGTGGCCCCAACTCACGCGTCCCACATCCAGGCCTCCATCATCTGCTGCAAAAGGTTCGGGCTCGAGATCAGAGTAAGAAGCGGGGGCCACGACTATGATGGCCTTTCGTATGTGTCGGAAGCCCCGTTTGTTATTGTGGACATGTTCATGCTCAGATCAGTGGAGGTCAATGTAAAGGACGAGACTCTGTGGGTTGACTCAGGGTCAACGATTGGCGAACTTTATTATGGGATTGCGGAGAGGAGCAGGGTCCATGGCTTCCCAGCTGGGGTGTGTCCCAGTGTTGGTGTCGGAGGACACTTCAGTGGAGGAGGGTACGGGAACATGATGAGAAGGTTTGGTCTCTCTGTGGATAATGTTCTGGATGCTCGAATTGTGGATGCTGCAGGAAGAGTCTTGGACAGGAACTCAATGGGGGAGGATCTTTTCTGGGCTGTTAGAGGAGGTGGGGGAGCTAGCTTTGGGGTCATTGTTTCGTGGAAAATCAAGTTGGTTCCTGTGCCTGAGGTTGTCACAGTTTTTAGGATTGAAAAAACATTGGAACAAGGTGCCACTGATATTGTTCATCAGTGGCAGTATGTTGCTGACAAGATACACGATGGCTTGTTCATTAGAGTGGTTCTTAGTCCAGTGAAGAGAAAGGGTCAGAAGACAATAAGGGTCAAGTTCAATGCCTTGTTTCTTGGAAATGCACAGGAGCTGCTTGATGAGATGAACGAGGGCTTCCCTGAACTGGGTTTGGTCGGTGAACAGTGCATCGAAATGAGCTGGATCGATTCGGTGTTGTTTTGGTATAACTATCCAGTGGGGACTTCGGTTGATGTTTTGCTCGAGAGGCATGCTGCACAAGAGAAGTTCCTGAAGAAGAAATCAGATTATGTGCAGCGACCCATTTCCAAGACTGGCCTTGAAGGTATATGGAAGAAGATGATGGAGCTAGAAAAGCCTGTTCTCACATTCAATCCCTATGGTGGGAAAATGGGTGAGATTTCTGAGATGGAGACACCGTTTCCACACAGGGCTGGTAACATGTATAAAATTCAGTACTCCGTGAATTGGAAAGAGGAGGGTGAAGCTGTTGCCAATAGATATGTAGATCTGATTCGGAGGATGTATGATTACATGACCCCCTATGTGTCAAAGTCACCTAGAAGTTCATATCTGAACTATAGAGATGTTGATATAGGTGTCAATGGACCTGGAAATGCTAGTTATGCGGAGGCTAGTGTTTGGGGTGAGAAGTATTTCAAAGGAAACTTTGAAAGGCTGGTAGAGGTAAAGACCAGGGTAGATCCAAACAATTTTTTCAGATATGAACAGAGTATTCCATCACTTGTATCTGGTCCTAGCATAATGTCAGAATAGAAGAAGCAGCCTTGAAGAGGTGTAAAATAAAGGTCTGATTGAGGACAAAAAGGTATCTAGAAGTAAGCTATATCCTGGAAAGCAGTTCAGACTTATAGAAGTTTGCCATAAAATTTGATTGGTTAGCGTTAGAGAATTATTTGCTATGCAATTGTATTTTCCCTGATTAAGGGACATTTTTAATTTCAATTGTATGCTAAGATTGCTACATTAAGAAAAGTGATGGTCCAATTTAATTTATTGAATGTTTTTTAAAACAATTTTTTACTCTGCTTTCCTTAAACCATGTCTACTCCTTTGCTTTCTTTTAGTTATTTATGTACCTTACTTATGTTAAGAAAACAATTTGTTTCATATTAATTAATAGCGCCGAAGTTAAAATTATTAAGCTTAAATATCTTTTTGTCTAACAAAATAGAATAGTTTTATCGTTTGATTTTTCATTTTTAAAATTTTATAAACTGTTTTTTATAGTTTTTTCGGTTACTTTTCCGTTTGTTTTCATCATCATTAAACACTTATCTGTTGTTTTATGTAGAGACTATAATTTAAGAATTAGTTTGTAAAATTTTAAAAATAAAATTATAATATTTTATGAGACAAAAACCTATTTAAACATGATTCTTGTTTATGTTTAATTTTCTTTTTATCTCTTTAGTATGGATTATATATTATTTTGGTCTTTTTTAAAGTAATTAAGTGTCTATTTTTAAAATCTAGCAAATTTGGTTCTTCCATTAATTTTATTTTTTTGGTATAATTAGGTGGTGTCTAAATCCATGGGCTTGATTAATCCCCCTTGTACCGAGTCGGCCAACTAATAGGTAAAGTAATTTCTCTATACCTAAGGGAGAATTGATCCCACGACCTGGGTTAAGGGATAAGAGTGTCGAATCACTCACATTAAACAACATTTAGTATTCTTCTGTTAATTTTATCATCTAAAACTTTTAAATTTTTATTTTTATCTAAATATTTGAGAGTTCATGATAGATTTGAGATATGAAATAATTTTAAAAATTTATAAATAAAAGATTTAACGAAAAGTTAATAAAATTTGAAGGATTTTGTTGAATGTGAAAATAGGGTTTAAAAATGGAAAATTCTGATATTTTTTGGGATAAAATTTAAGATTTTGGTTAGTGAAATTTGAATAAAAAATGTTCAAAACAATTTAATTGATTTAATTTGTCAATATTTTGGAAAAGGAAAAAGGGAATTTGATAATTTTATGTACAAAAAAATTGGTGGAAGAAACAAAATTTACTTAATTTTAAAATTAGAGAAATTTAATTGGCTCAAAAAAACTTGAAAAACTAAAATAACACCTGATATAAACTAAAAGGATTAGAAGTAAAATTAAGCCCAATATTTATTTAATCTTAGGAATACATTTTTTTAACACAAATTTAGAATAATAAAAGTTTTCTCTTTAATTTTTGAGGTATACTTGTAAAAAAAAAAGTAATAAATAAAAAAAAAGAAAAAAAAATATACATCAACAGTGTAAATTTTCTTTTTTTACATCGTCGCCTAATTACAAACTATCATATATAATAAATTTGTTAAATTTGATAACAATCACCTTAAAAGTTATACTCAAATTAATTTTTTATTGATTGACAGTCTTTTATACTGATAATATATATTTATTAAACTCTAAAAATAATTATATAAAATGCGTCAATATATATTTTTTCTAATGTTCAAATAATAATGTAACTATAACCTCTCTTAAAAAGAATCAAAAAATAAACCTCTCTTAAAATAAAAAGTTATATTCCTGTAAGGCCTGAATCCCCGACAACTAGCGAACCGAACCCATGAAAGGTGTATCAAAGCACTTACAATTGTTGCGACCCACTAGCTCGCATTGTTGTTCTTACAGTAGTAGCTCGTCTCTCGTATCGCCACGCCATGTGCCCACAGAGACCGAGTCACTACTCAACCTCTGTTACCAAAGGGACCTTCCCCGAGCCATGCATGTCTTGGATGCCATGGAAAGACGCGGCGTCTGGGCCGACGCCATCATCTATTCTGAGCTCATCAAGTGTTGCTTGGCTCACGGGGCTGTCAGGGAAGGCAAGCGCGTTCACCACCACATATTCGCAAATGGGTACCACCCAAAAACGTTTCTTACCAACACTCTCATCAATATGTATGTCAAGTTCAACCTCTTGGAAGAAGCACAGGTACTGTTTGATAAAATGCCTGAACGAAATGTCGTGTCGTGGACGACCATGATATCTGCTTACTCTAATGCCAAGCTCAATGATAGGGCCATGAGGCTTTTGGTTTTTATGTTTAGGGATGGTGTCATGCCTAACATGTTTACTTTCTCTTCTGTTTTAAGAGCGTGTGAGAGGTTATCTGATCTCAAACAGCTGCATTCTTGGATAATGAAAGTGGGGTTGGAGTCTGATGTCTTTGTTCGCAGTGCGCTTATTGATGTTTACTCAAAATTGGGGGAGTTGATGGAAGCTCTAAAGGTTTTTCGTGAGATGCTGACCGGAGATTCTGTGGTTTGGAACTCCATTATTGCTGCTTTTGCTCAGCACAGTGATGGGGATGAGGCTTTGCACCTCTACAAGAGCATGAGGAGAGCAGGCTTTCCAGCTGATCAGTCAACGCTTACAAGTGTTTTGAGAGCATGTACTACTTTGTCGTTGTTGGAGTTAGGGAGGCAGGCCCATGTCCATGTGCTAAAGTTTGACCAAGATCTTATCCTCAACAATGCCATTTTAGATATGTATTGTAAGTGTGGTAGTTTGGAGGATGCAAAGTTCATTTTCGATCGGATGGCCAAGAAGGACGTAATCTCTTGGAGCACCATGATTGCTGGGTTAGCCCAAAATGGTTTCAGTATGGAAGCACTCAATTTATTTGAGTCCATGAAAGTGAAGGGTCCAAAACCAAACCATATTACAATTCTTGGGGTTCTGTTTGCGTGTAGTCATGCGGGGCTAGTAAATGAAGGTTGGAACTATTTTCGATCTATGAAGAACCTTTATGGGGTAGATCCTGGAAGAGAACACTATGGTTGCATGCTCGATCTTCTTGGAAGAGCTGGAAAGCTTGATGACATGGTTAATTTAATTCATGAAATGAATTGTGAGCCAGATGTTGTGACGTGGAGGACTTTGCTTGATGCATGCAGGGCTCGCCGAAATGTGGATTTAGCCACGTATGCTGCCAAGGAGATTCTAAAGTTGGATCCACAGGACACAGGAGCCTATGTGTTGTTATCTAATATTTATGCAATTTCAAAAAGGTGGAATGATGTTGCAACAGTTCGGAGGGCTATGAAAATAAGGGGCATAAGGAAAGAACCAGGATGTAGCTGGATTGAAGTCAATAAGCAAATACATGCTTTTATTTTGGGAGATAAATCACATCCTCAAATAGATGAGATTAATAGACAGTTGAACCAGTTTATTTGCAGACTAACTAGTGCTGGTTATGTTCCTGACACAAATTTTGTACTACAAGATCTTGAAGGGGAACAGAGAGAAGACTCTCTCCGATACCACAGTGAAAAACTGGCAATTGTTTTTGGTATCATGAGCTTTCCAAAGGAGAAAACTATAAGAATATGGAAGAACCTAAAGATCTGTGGAGATTGTCATATATTTGCAAAACTTATTGCAAAGTTAGAGCAGCGACATATTGTAATTAGAGACCCTATCCGATACCATCATTTTCGAGATGGGATCTGCTCCTGTGGTGACTATTGGTAGCAGGTGAGAAGCACATAAGACCGAGACAGAATCTATAACTAATTTTGGGCTCAAGGCAGCATACTTAAATCTACAATCAGCTGATATTTATAGGAGAATAAAGTTTGCAGCAGTAACATTGCTGTTAGTTAATATGTCAGACAGGTTGAGCAAGCATATTCTTTCTATCAGCTGATATTTATAGGAGAATAATGTTTGCAGCAGTAGCATTGTTGGTAGTTAATATGTCAGACGGATCAAGTAAGCTTATTCTTTATCTTTTTTCTTTATTTGCTTGTATATTTGCTTAAACTAATGGTTCAAAGTTCAAACTAACTAAACAGTAAACACCTTGAACTATGGTCCTTCAAACTATAAACTCATGGTTTCAGTTAAATCTAATGAGAAGGCATGTGTCCAGCAATTTTCCTGTTTTCTGTGTCCCAACCTCAGTTTTTTTACCCTAGTAACTCTGTAACCTCTCCCATTTTCTACTCCCAATTTTGGCAAGGTCTCTTGATTCCTTCAACCATGTGCTTTGATTCACATCACCTGTGACTCTTACTCATCCTGCCATCAACTCTCTTTATATTGTGTTTCAATAGAAAGAAATGCAAAGATGATCTTGGTTGCGTAATGGGATTTTTGCTAGGAAAGTCACGCCTGCAACCCTGGAAAATTTGTTGCATATGACTCAAACGTGAGATTCTGGTGATGCTATGAGGACGTTGCATGGTGGAGCTTTAGATGGTGTGTTGCAGAACGTGGAATGCAGGGATTATGCGGTGACACTTGGTGCGGCTGGGGTTATTGAAGGTTCAGGTAGCTTTTGTGGAGACTTTGGCTCGGTGAAGCTAAACCTGACTGCTGCTGGTGCGTTGGTGAAGGGAATCAAGCAGAAGGTCATGTTGTTGGGTTGAACATGCTCCTAGATTGCTGGTTTTAGCAAAAAGCATAGTTCAAATGGTTTTAGTGGTACAAAAAGACTTCATGGGAGTAAGTTTGGCAATGCCTATATTTTATAAGGAGGCAATCTGTATTTTTACCCATGTCTTTATCTCGTCCTTGGTATAATAGAGTATATGTTAAAAAAAAAAAAAATACACGATTAAAATGTTGTTCGCCTTTTAGTTAGGTTATTCCATTGATTTTCCAGATTACTTATTAGCCATGAATCATTTGAAAATGAATTTTTAGTAGTCATGCTGTTGGCTGTTTCCTTTTGCATTTCTCAAATATGACAAACAGTATCTTGTATAACTTTAGAGAAGGCTTAACTGTTGGGATACATTTACCCTATGTTGGATTTTAAAAAAATAAAAAAGGGAAATAAAGTGGAAACTTTGTTTATGACAAGGGGAAAAAAAGGAAGAAGTCATAAATGAATTTCAAAGTTTTATACATAAAGGACACAAACATATATGTAGAGAGAGAGAGAGAGAGAGAGATAGAGATACATATAATTGTCTTCCCAAATATTATATAAAAGAAATGAAATTACCAGGTCTTGAAAAATGATAATTGCTACTAGAATTGCTTTCTTCTTTCAGAAGAATAATGTTTTCTGGAATCTCCCAATGCCCATTTTTATTTAGAGATAGAAAGAAAAAAGTAATAAATATAATACGTGATATGATTTGAAAAAAAATACAAAATAACAAAGTAGACCCGTAATTTATTGCCCGTTTAAATGTTATTGCTAGAGAGAATACAGAATCTACGGGTCAACACGAAGCTTTTATATGGAACCAAGAAAAAAAAAAAAAAAAGGGAGAAGAAGAAGTGATATTGGGGTATGAATCAAATCGCTAATAATCTGCTCGCCAGTTTGATTAATGAAGCATTTGACCGCATAAGCTGTTAAGACTGCTGAGTTAGACTCCTTTTTGTCATATTTTATTATTTGCTTAATGGAAAGAAAACACGCATCTTAAAAATTTTCCATTCATTCATCTAATAACAATCAAAGGCACCGATGCTTAATGAAGCATTTGACCGCATAAGCTGTTGAGAACTCGAGATTACTGAGTTATACTCCTCATACCGAGAATATTTTTTCCATTTGTTTAATGGAAAGAAAACGCGCATCTTAAAAACTTTCCATTCACTCATCTGATAATAATCAAAAGACAACGATGTTTGCGAGTCATAAGCACCATCACCATTTGTTTATAGCTTTTTATTTCTTTTTCGTTAATGGACCATAGCTGTGCTATGCTTTATTCACTGGAAAAAAAATAAAAATAATATATATATATATATATAGAAAGAGAGAGAGAGAGAGAGAGAACAAAGAAGTATTAAATTAAGATGCTCCGCGAGAAGAATGCCAAAATGGACTACTAGCAAACTATTATAAAAAATGAGTATCTAGTGCCGCAAGAAATGCACGAGTACAATTGTACACACTATCGACAACTACAAGCAAGATAGTTTCACAATTATGTGTCCCCGAAAGAAGTGCCGCATTTGTAGGGAATGCACCATGCAGCTGAAACACGAGGTCTATATATGTATGTCTCTTCTTTTTCTCCTTGGCTGAGATCTAAGCCTGTTTTGACAATTCAAACGTTGGTTGGGTATTAAAGTGTGTGGCGAAGATAAAAAAATAAAATAAAAACTGTCTTTTCCATTAGCAATAACTGCATAAACCCCGCAGTAACACTTCCACCAAAATTTTCTAAACGTGTTACCCACCAAACCAATGGAAAAATCAAGTCTCTTGCCATCTGGGGTTTTTCTTTTTCTTCTTCTTAATGTCTCTGCTTCGTTGGCAGCCCGAACAGCAGAATCGGTCTACACCCCTTTCCTCCAGTGCCTCACAAACTACACTTCGGACCAAGTCTCCAACATAGTCTTTGCTCAAACCAATGCTTCCTTTTCTTCTGTTCTCCAAGCCTACATTCGCAATGCCCGATTCAACACCACTTCAACCCCAAAACCCTTGCTTGTTGTCACCCCCTTGCGAGAACCCCATGTCCAAGGTGCTGTAATTTGCGCCAAAAACATTGGGATTCAGCTCAAGATCAGGAGTGGAGGCCATGACTATGAGGGCATCTCGTATGTCTCCGACCAACCCTTCATCATCCTCGACGTGTTCCAGTTCAGGAACATCACTGTGGATGTGCAAAACGAGGTTGCTGTGGTTCAAGCAGGTGCTATACTTGGAGAGGTTTATTATAGGATTTGGGAGAAGAGTAAAGTTCACGGCTTTCCTGCAGGGGTGTGTCCCACTGTTGGTGTTGGTGGCCACTTGAGTGGAGGAGGGTATGGTAACATGTTGAGAAAACATGGGTTGTCTGTTGATCATGTTGTTGATGCTAAAATTGTTGATGTCAAAGGTAGGATTCTTGACAAGGAGGCCATGGGGGAAGATCTTTTCTGGGCTATTAAAGGAGGGGGAGGAGCAAGTTTTGGAGTCATCTTATCATACACAGTTAAACTCGTTGCTGTGCCAGAAGTTGTTACTGTTTTTCGGGTTGCGAAGAGTTTGGATCAGAATGATAATGTCACTGAGCTTGTCCTTCAGTGGCAGCAGGTGGCGCCGACTACCGATGACCGGCTTTTCATGAGGCTGCTCTTGCAGCCTGTGAGTTCTAAGGTTGTGAAGGGGCAGAAAACCATCAGAGCCACTGTGATTGCTTTGTTTCTTGGAGGGGCTGATGAAGTTGTCACATTGATGAGGAAGGAGTTTCCTGCTCTTGGCTTGAGCAAGGAGAATTGCACTGAAATGAGTTGGATTGGTTCTGTGCTTTGGTGGGCTAACTTTGACAATGCCACAAAGCCTGATGCACTGCTTGATAGGAATGTCAATTCAGCAAGTTTCCTCAAGAGGAAATCTGATTATGCGCAGAAACCGATTTCCAAAGATGGGTTGGAGGGGATATGGAAGAAGATGGTTGAGTTGGGGAAAACTGGATTTGTTTTCAATCCTTATGGAGGGAAAATGAGTGAGGTCTCGTCGGATGCGACGCCGTTTCCTCACCGTGCGGGGAATCTGTTCAAGATTCAGTACTCGGTGAATTGGGATCAACCCGGAGTTGATGTGGAAAATAATTTTACTAGTCAGGCTAGAATGCTGTATAGTTACATGACCCCTTTTGTGTCCAGTAATCCTAGGAGTGCCTTCTTAAATTACAGGGACCTTGATATTGGTACCAACAGTTTTGGAAAGAATAGCTATCAAGAAGGAGCTGTTTATGGAGTCAAGTACTTCAATGACAATTTTGAGAGGTTGGTCAAGATCAAGACAGCGGTTGATCCAGAAAACTTTTTCAGGAATGAACAGAGTATTCCAATTCATACAGGTTAGTAAAATAGATAATCACACAATGAGACTGATAATTGAATTGATGCACTTGTTTGTTCCTTTTAAATTTCTTAGCCTAATAGTTCCTACTATTTTAGTAAATAATTTGATTGTGATAGTATGGAATTTGGGTATCAAGAAATTGCATTACTTCGATTCCTGCTTATGTGAATGTCAGTTGCACAGGGCGTTGGTAAAATAATTACACATCATATTCAATGTAAGACGTAGTATGCCTTTTCATGATAGCATATATTGTCCTTGAGTGTTTTTTTTTTTTAGTATGTTATTTTCTGGAATGAATCATTGTGCTGTCTAATTTATTATCTATATTATTTTACTCTTTTATACAATTTTGTTTATTGTAAACATGTGAAATTAGGAAGAACCTTCAGTGGATCCTATCATTGGAATTAGGTAAACACTGTTTGTGCAACAATTAGAAAGTAGTTTAGAAACCAAAACCCATGCAAGCTACTTTTAACCGCTCTTGCCTTCGTTATTCTTTTTATCATAGTGAAGATGTGGCGTTTTATTTGGTTTCTGTGAGCTAGAAAAGTTTTGGGGTCGGGTCGTAAGAGTGAAAATATGGTGGAAAAACAAATGTGAACCCTTGTCATTCATTTTTTTCTTGACCTTGTACTATCTTTTCCTAATTATACATAGGCATAAGCTTGAACTTGTAATTTTCACAACCATAAACCAAGTCCTCAATGAGATCAGGAGTCAATAGGCCAGAGGGTAATGTCTTTATGGGTATGCGGGTGTTTCTCACTTAATCAACTTGGCATAGGGAATAGTTGGAGTTGTTAGTTATATAGATAGATAATTCAATGGAATGTCTCTCTCTCTCTCTCTCTCTCTCTCTTAATTTTTAATTTGCTTCATGCCATTTATCGTTATAAATTATCTTTAAATGCCAATCAGTTCTCTTTGGCTTAAGCAGATATAATCAAGCAGTAGCACCAATCAATTGTTTCCATATATCCTTTGTTCAAAAAAAAAAAAAAAAAACAGTAGAGAACAAATTAATTCCTTTTTCTTTTATTATATCTTAATAGTGTGATCCCTTCTAACCCAAAGTTAAGATTGCAGACTTGCAGTACTCATGTTTGAATGTCTTTTCTTCACTGATTGCAGGATTGGACAATGGTGCCAGTAAATCTGGTGCTGGCGAATTGTTACGCTTAAGCCTTTATTGGAAACTGATGGTACAGGTGGGATGGTTGCTCATCCTTGAATTATTCATATGATTATTGTAATCAAACATGGAGTTAGAATAATTAGGTTGTTTTGCTTCTTTTTTTTTTTCCCCTGCGAAGAAAAAATGTATATCTATCTCTTTTGTTTACTGGTAGTTTCCGAATTGAAGGTGTTAAGGTTTCTTGAATAATCCGGCAGAAAGGATAACTTACATGCAAGCAAATGTGCCCTTTGGAAAGAAAAGGAACCATTGGAGGTAAGGCCCCAAAAATTGAGCTGCTGGACAAAGAATGTTTGTGAAACCAAGCTGAATGAACGAATTGCATCCATTATGAAAGCTGAAAGGACCATTGAAACATGTTACGGCCGGCAATTCATATGGCCAACCAAGACATTTATCATTCAAATTGTTTCCTCATTCTGGTGCAGAGAACCAGTGGTTTGGAAGTGAATACACCAAGTTTTGTTTTAAAGAATAGAAATCTTGAAGTGAGTAAAAGCTTCCAATTGACCATGTAAATTTTATAATATCATCATATGATTCCTGAGCACACAAGTGAATAATGAGAACTCATTTATTCTACGGAATAATCATGCAACAAAATCCTAATTAAATCTATGGAACATGTATTTCAGAAGCGAATCCTTATCTCTAGTCGTAATGAGGGCGATTTCTCCATGAAGCAAAAGGGAAAGAACATGGACCGTCTGACTGAGATTCAGATCACGCATAGTCGGCCAAGTGAGTCTTTAGTGGGCCTAGTGCCGAGATTGACCCACACTTGTAGCGAACTGATGTTCGAAGACCGACTGTTATAATTGACTTACTATATCATATTGCAGTTTTAAGACTTGAGGAACCTATGGGCCTCAGACCTTTAGGTCCAATATAGGTAGATACTGGATCCTTCGCATACATGACCAAGGTGCCATAAGTATCACTCCTCCTCACACGTGAAGGGGTACCATACATGCCACCTCCCGAAGATCATTGGAGGACACGCTCAATAAATAGGCGTGACGTGTTTGATCATGTCAGGTCATGTGTACAGCTTGTTGAGGTTTCTTGAGCTCATGTCAGTCTGTTTCTAGCATGAACAGAACGTATTAACTTCTTAATTACCAAAAGCATAGTATATGTATGCCCAAACCAATGCATCTTACGAAGGTTTTAAATATCGGTCGTGGTTGCAGTTTCGTCGCGTTTATTGATATTGTGGTAAATTGTGGTCAAATGCGGCTGGTGTGGCCACAATTGCAATCGCGTTGCGATTGTGGACACTTGAAAAATCTTAACATTGCAGCTAAAATCATGATTGCGAACCGTTTTTTAAAACCTTGCGTCTTACACTTCTATTCTTCCGACTTAATTAATAAAAATTGTCGGTTATCCAAGATAATATTACACCTCTATTCTTGGAGCCTTTGATAGAAATGACAGCTTCAACATATTCTCTGATTTTTTGGTTTTTAATGTTTTGCTAAATTTTCTTACTCTAGGGTAGATGAATTTTGTTAAAATGTTTTAAAATTGAACTAGTTTCTATTCAATTTAGTTTCTTTTATGAGTTTGAGCAATTTTTTCTATATTTAATGTTTTCTCTAATTAACCATTAGCAAATTGATCCTAGATTGTGTGTGATCAAAAAATTATAAATGCTACTAATGGATATAAGAGAGATTACACACACATACAATGAGTGTATGTGTGTTTGATTAATATTTTATACATATGTGTTTTATTTTTTTTCTTTTTATGTAAAATGCTTGTGTGGTGTTAATACATCAATAGGGATTTGATCTAGCGGAAGAGGCTAGTTTCTCACAATGTAATGACCAAAGGTTCGATCCTTGCTGGAAATAATAAATGTGAGCACCTTTTTCTACAAAGATTCAAACCTTGGCTCGCCACATTTTGAGGAACAGGCTCCTTCTACTAGACCTAATCCCCATTGTTTTACATTGTTATATATATATATATATATATATATATATATATATATATATATATATATATATATATATATATATTATTCAATTTAAGTTTCTTTTATGAGTTTGAGCAACTTTTTTCTATATTTAATGTTTTCTCTAATTAACCATTAGCGAATTGATACTAGATTGTGTGTTTGATTGATATTTTATGTAGAGTGTTTTGTTTTTTTTACCTTTTATGTAAAATGCATATGTGTGGTGTTAATACATCAATAGAGATTCGGTCTAGTGGAAGGAGCTAGTTTCTCACAATGTGATGACCAAAGGTTTGATCCTTATTGAAGTACTAAATGTGAGCACCTCTTTCTGTAGAGATTTAAACCTTAGTTAGTCACAATTTAAGAGCAGGCCCCTTCTCCTAGACCCATCCATATTGTTTTACATTGTTATATATATAATATTAGGAACGCACTCTTTTGAGCACTCTTTCTATTATTGGTTGAAATTTATTGAAAATTACAAAATTTTGTTGGTCTCACATCTTATTTAATGAACCTCTTTTTTTATTATGTAATTTTCAATAAATCTTAATCAATACAAAAAAGTATATTAGAAGAAAAATATTGTTAGTAAAATAAAATATCTTCAATTGGGTTGATGACAGCAGAACTCAATTATTATGCACTATCATTAGGAAGACATAATTTTTGTGTAGGTGGACCAATCAGGTAGACATAAAACATACCAACCCTAGACTAAGCTCTCCAGAATTGAACAAATGGAAAAATCAAATCCCCTCTTTCTTTCTGTTATTGTTCTGCTTCTTCATGGCTCTAACTCTCTGACATCCCCGTCAAGAGAGCCCACTTATGACACTTTTCTTCAGTGTCTTCAAATTCACACGAGTCCACCAGATCAAGTTTCCAAGATAGTCTATACTCTATAGTCTAACTAATGCATCCTACGTCTCTATTCTTGGAGCCTTTGTCAGAAATGCCAGGTTCAACACCCCGTCAACCCCAAAACCGTTACTTATCTTCATGTCACCCCTCTCAGTGAACACCAAGTACAAGCCACTGTGGTTTGCACCAAAAGCATTGGCGTTCAACTCAAAATCAGGAGTGGTGACCACGATTTTGAAGGCGTTTCATACGTCTCCCAGGTAACTTTTGTCATCCTTGACATGTTCAATTTTCAGAATGTCACTGTGGACGTGCAAAATGAGATTGCTGTGATTCAAGCTGGTGCAGGTCTAGGACAAGTTTATTACAGGATTTGGGAAAAGAGTGAAGTTCATGGGTTTCCTGCAGGAGCCTGTCCAACAATTGGTGTTGGTGGTCACTTGAGTGAAGGAAGGTATGGTAGCATGATAAGAAAATATGGGTTATCTGTTGATCATGTTATTGATGCTAAAATTGTTGATGTCAAAGGTAGGATTCTCGACAAGGAGACTATGGGTGAAGACCTTTTCTGGGCCATTAGAGGAGGGGGAGGAGCAAGTTTTGGAGTCATCTTATCATACACAGTTAAACTTGTTCCAGTGCCAGAAAAGGTTACAGTTTTTTTAGTTGACAAGACTTTGGAGCAAAATGCCACTGATCTCGTTTTCCAGTGGCAGCATGTTGCACTTGCACCACATACTGATGATAGACTTTTCATGAGGATGACTTTACAGCCTGTGATCTCCAAGGGGCACAAAACCATCAGAGCCTCAATTAAGACTTTGTTTCTAGGAGGGGCTAATGAACTTGTCACATTGTTGGAGAAGGAGTTTCCTTTGCTGGGACTGAGGAAGGAGGCTTGCAAGGAAATGAGGTGGATTGATTCTGTGCTTTGGGTGATGAATTACAATATTGGCTCCTCACTCGATGCATTGCTTGACCGAAGCCGTTACTCAATATATTTCAACAAAATAAAATCTGATTATGTACAGACCCCAATTTCCAAAGATGGGTTGAAATGGATGTGGAAGAAGAGATTGAACTGGGGAATACTGAGCTTATTTTCATTCCTTATGGAGGGAAAATGAATGAGGTCCCTTTCGATGCTACACCGTTTCCTCACCGTGCAGGGAATCTTTACAAATTTCAGTACAATGTGAGTTGGCAGGAGCCTGGAGCTGGTGCAGAGAAAAACCTTATGGGTCAGATAAGAAAGCTATGTAGTTACATGACCCCGTTTGTATCCAAGAATCCAAGGAGGGCGTTCTTGAATTATAGGGACCTTGATATTGGTATCAATAACCATGGCAAGGATAACTACGAAGATGGTAAGGTTTTTGGTATCATGTGCTTCAATAAAAATTTTGAAAGGTTGGTGAAGGTTAAGACTGCAATTGATCCAGAAAACATTTTCTGGAGCAAACAGAGCATCCCAACACTTCCTGCTACCAAGCAACGGGTAGAGAATCTCACCGACAAGAGACAAATCGGTTAATTCATTTAATTTTGTTACTTTTGTTTCTACTTGTTTGCTTGGATTCTAATATCCTTCCTTGCTCTTGTATTTAATAAGTGCTCCCTTAATTTCTATTTATAAGGTCCTTTCAATCTTGGATTGGATGAATTATTCAAAGAGAATCCCTTGACCGCAACAAGAGGACGAGAAATTGAACTTTTCTTTGTCACAATCTTTTTTCGTAGCAAAAGTAGTTATCTGAGGGGGTAAATATGTTGGTCTATTGATTTTAGACTATTGATTTATTTTATAGGTAATATATTTCAAATTATTAAGAAGGCTATCAACTTAGAAATAGAGAACAAATTGAAGAAATGATATTGATGTTTGGAAAAATTATTACAACATTCCACGATTACCTCTAATTAAAGTCATACTCTAATATCTCTACGCAAATCAAAACTTAGTGGTTAGAAAAGGTTAAATAGTCATAAAGTACAACTATAAAAAATAAAAAAAAATCTTGTATTTTTTATTTTTTATTTTTGGATAAGCCAAATATTTATTAATGGACTAAGTGATAACATGTGACACTGCAGGAGGGCAATTAAATACAAGGGGCCTTTTCTTGAAAACTGAACAAAACAACGGTTTTAAAAAACTTTAGATCCCAGCGTTCCACGTGCCAGCCGAACCGGATATGCACAAACCATCTGTCATATGGCCAGAATTCTGACAGTATAGCATTTGTGAATAAAAACGTGTAAGAGCAAAGTGTGCGGTAACACATAGAAGTTTGCCACAGCAGCAGCCAACCGAGAATATTGAGAACAAGATTAACACTAATGTCAATGACTGAATATTACATTGTCTTGTTAGTGATGCCCAGGCAGGCTCCAGGATTGGCAAACCAACAAGAAAACGCATATGTAAACTGCGTATTTCTAGCGGTTAACCAATTTCATGATTTAATCTTCAGTTCTTCACTTGCTCCATCAATTGAACTATATCTAGTTCGGAGAACTGAAAAATAAAAATCTTTTGAAGTGTTCTAAGCACGTATTTTTAACTATTAGAGATAATAGTTATTTACAAATTTAGTTATAAATTAATTACTTCTTAATCGTATATATTGTATATAAGAAGTCCGTCAATCGAGAACGGGTTTTAATGAAATTTAACGTAAGAGAGAAAACATTTCCCATTTTGATTGCTGTCTTCCAAGTGAGAAACCATTTTCATTATTTTACACATATAGAAGAATGAACAAAAACAAATTAACTGGAGTGAAAGACTCGCTTGCTTAGCGCAGGACGGAACATGAAAGGAAAGTAAAAGAGAAATACCCATTATTCAACAAAGAGAAAAGCAAATAGCACAATCCCCTCACCTACGGAAGAAGACCCCTTCTGATTCTTGTACGTATACTAGGACCCAGTTGCCTTTCTCCCATTCCTAAAGTCGTCCAAGGGCAGGATTCCAGGCTTTTTTTATTGCCATTTGGAAGAAATAAAATAAAGACTAATTGAAAATCAGAAACTAATCTCACTATGGAAATTTATTTAAGGATTCACTTTTCTCAATAGATACTTTTTTAGATTTGGGATCGAGTCTCCAATCATATGTTTAAACGACATAGTTATCTACCTACTATATTACACTATGATGATTAATTTTTCTCATTTTAATTGATAATAGAAGTTCTTATTTTTGTAATTAGAAATGAAGAAAAGAAAATTGAAGAAAAATGAGAAAAAAAATTGAAGGAAAATTAAGAAAGTTGAGCTCATACAACTGTGCGGCGGGAAAATTTTACTCCTTATAGTAGCTATTATGGAAACTTTGATCCCTAGATACTAGATTAAGAAACAGTAAAATTCAAGAATAGAGAGAAAGAGATAGAAAAAAAAAGTCAAATATATGACTAGTAAAAGTGAGGAAGTTTATAATTACATCAAGACAACTAGTATTTTAATTTATGTAATGCATAGAATAAATATTTATATTATATAATTAAAATTTATAATAAATAAATATTTTTGAACATATAGATTTTATTTTAAATTGATAATAAACAATTATTATTATATACAATGTTAATCTTTAATTATTGAAATTTAATTTAGAACTAAATATATTAAAAATGATAGATTGAAAGAGATAAGAATTTAAAAAATATCTAAAAAGCTCTTATTTAATAATGACAACTAAAAACACTCGTTAAAGAATAGTAATTAAAAACGTTCTCATTCAATATAGTTATTCTAATTTATATAGAGAGATGATTATATTAGGTATAATTTGTAAGTTCTCTAATATTAATTGTTAGATGCAATGATGTAAAAGTTTAAAAATATTAAATAAATATTAAAGTAATTTATCAATCAATAAAAACAAGTGGAGTATGCTAGTTCAAAACTCAGGTATACCACCTTATAATCACCCATTGATCTAGGTGTATGAGTTCTCCCCAAAAAGCATCCATTAAAAACATCCCTATACATATAACGATGATTATCACTCAGCCAAAAAAATATAATCAACAGGCACGTCCAAACAATAATTAATGGACATGATTAAGTTGCATATGAATTAATTAAGGCACAAATCACCTACTACGAATATAGTAAGTGTCGTAAAATATTTTCTCAAGATACATTCAACACTTCAGGTCATAACTTTTAAAAAAATTATTTTGATTTAGATTCATTATGTTAATTTCTTTTTAAATTCAATAAGTAACTAAAAATGATTGTTTGAGGTGGTATGCGAATCACTTTTTATATGAAGATCAAAGTTCATCATGCTTTTAAAAAGGTAATTAGAAAAATACTAACAATATACTATCACTCTTTTTCCGATACACTATCTCTCTTATTAAGTAAAATTCATGTAGATCTTACTAAATATGTGAATTTTGTTCTCAAATTGGTAAAACTCGTGAATTTCAATCGAAAAAGATGGTGTGTTAGAAATTGAGTAAGAGACTATTATGAAATGTTGTCCTCAATGACCCAAAGGAACTTAAGTACATAATCATGTGACGTATATCTGCCTATATGCATAATGAATAAATTTAAACATGCTAATCTTTAGTACAACTCGCAACTCAGTTAATCATTTTGAGAAATTATGAATGTAACATGCTTGTTGGCTTTATCCATATTATAGCTATTTTTTACGCATTACTACTCTATTTGATTTTTGAAGATTTTTCACTAATATTGTATGCACTTTTTCATTTTTTATTTTTTATTTTTTATTTTTTATCTGAAATGCAGATGTGCAGTGTTAACATGTATGTATATATTGCGTGCATGTTACCCGTGTGCATAAAAGAACACCAATATATACATCTATAAAATGATCGACTACAGGAAAAACAAAGACGCACTGTTGGCATTATTGACCTATTAGATGAAACAGAATCAGTAGGAATTAAAATATCATCAATTGTTTATCAAAAAAAAAATCTTCAATTGGGTTGATGACAGCAGAACAGAACTCAATTATTATGTCGCACTATAATGAGGAAGACATAATGGGTGGTCCAAGCAGGAACACCTAAAAGTTAAAACTGCACCACGATAGACTAAGCTTTCCAGAATTGAGCAAATGGAAAAATCAAATCCCCTGCCATTTCTTTCTGTTGTTGTTCTGCTTCTTCATGTCTCTAACTCTTTGACACCCCCGTCAAGAGAGTCCATTTACAACACTTTTCTTCAGTGTCTTCAAAGCCACACAAACCCACCCGAACGAGTTTCCAACATAGTCTATGCCCAAGCCAATGCATCCTACGCCTCTATTCTTGGAGCCTTTGTTAGAAATGCCAGGTTCAGCACCCCCTCCACCCAAAAGCCATTACTTATTGTCACCCCTCTCAGTGAACATCAAGTACAAGCCACTGTGCTTTGCGCCAAAAGCATTGGCGTTCAACTCAAAATCAGAAGTGGGGGCCACGATTTTGAAGGTGTTTCATACGTCTCTCAGGTAACTTTTGTCATCCTTGACATGTTCAATTTTCAGAATGTCACTGTGGACGTGCAAAATGAGATTGCTGTGATTCAAGCTGGTGCAAGTCTTGGACAAGTTTATTACAGGATTTGGGAAAAGAGTAAAGTTCATGGGTTTCCTGCAGGGGCTTGTCCAACTGTAGGTGTTGGTGGCCACTTGAGTGGAGGAGGGTATGGTAACATGATAAGAAGATATGGGTTATCTGTTGATCATGTTATTGATGCTAAAATTGTTGATGTCAAAGGTAGGATTCTTGACAAGGAGGCCATGGGGGAAGACCTTTTCTGGGCTATTAAAGGAGGGGGAGGAGCAAGTTTTGGAGTCATCTTATCATACACAGTTAAACTTGTTCCAGTGCCAGAAAAGGTTACAGTTTTTCAAGTTGACAAGACTTTGGAGCAGAATGCCACTGATCTAGTTGTTCAGTGGCAGCAGGTTGCACCACATATAGATGATAGGCTTTTCTTGAGGCTTGTCTTACAACCTGTGAGTTCCAAGTTTGTGAAGGGACAGAAAACCATCAGAGCCTCAGTTGAGGCTTTGTTTCTAGGAGGGGCTAATGAACTTGTCACATTGTTGGGGAAGGAGTTTCCTTTGTTGGGACTGAAGAAGGAACTTTGTCATGAAATGAGGTGGATTGATTCTGTGGTTTGGTGGGCTAATTATAATGATGGCTCCTCGGTGAATGCACTGCTTGACCGAAACCATTACTCAGTACATTCCAACAAAAGGAAATCTGATTATGTTCAGACCCCAATTTCCAAAGATGGGTTGAATTGGATATGGAAAAGGATGATTGAGTTGGGAAAAATTGGGCTTGTTTTCAATCCTTATGGAGGGAAAATGAATGAGGTCCCTTCTGATGCTACTCCGTTTCCTCACCGCGCGGGGAATCTGTATAAGATTCAGTACACTGTGAGTTGGCAGGAACCAGGAGCTGCTGCAGAAAAAGGTTTTTTGGGTCTGATTAGAATGCTACACAGTTACATGACCCCGTTTATGTCCAAGAATCCAAGGAGTGCCTACTTTAATTACAGGGACCTTGATATTGGTATCAATAGCCATGGTAAGGATAACTATGAAGATGGAATGGTTTATGGCATCAAGTACTTCAACAAAAATTTTGAAAGGTTGGTGAAGGTTAAGACTGCAACTGATCCAGAAAACTTTTTGTGGAATGAACAGAGCATCCCAACACATCCAGGTAAGGCATAAGGAACCAAACCGACAAACGACAAACCGATTAATTGATTTAGTTGACTTTGTTAGTTTAGTCTCTACGTGATTGGTTGAATTCTTGTATCCTACTATCCTTGTTTTTTTGGTCCTTACCAGTATTTGAACCCAATCCCTTATGAAATTGTTTACCGGCAATTACCATATAGACCAGGAATGCCGGTTGTATCCTACTATCCTTGCTGTTGGGCTAAAAACTATTTATTATAGAATAGTATGGAACTTGTGTATTTCGACAAATTATATCCTTGTAGACAAAGCTCCTTCGTTTCTTGGATTTTCACATTCTTCATTTATTGTTACCTTTCACTTGTAAATGTGCATATTAATTTGCTTATATGGAGGGTGAAGGCATTTGTGCTTCCAAAAATGATTTTTGGATAGCTAAAATGCTATTTGATACCTAAAGAGAAATAAAAGGGAAAAAAATGTGAATATGATAAGAAATATAATAAGAAGAGAAAGATAGAGAGAAAATGATGAGTATTAATTAGATGTTTGAAAAATTAGAGTGTTCAAAGATCATTGCTCTTGCACTTAATGCTAGGGGGTTAAGGCTAAGTGAGGATGACAAAAATTTAAAATCATTTTTGTTTCTCTCTCTTTGAATTTGTTTGAGTTATAAATCATTCTTCAACCTAGAGAAGATAATTTAAGCTTTTGGAGACTGATAAAATCATTTTTCATAAGGGATTGTCTAACTTATCCCAAGTAAAAATAGGGTTAAACAACCTCATTAAAAATGATTGGTACAATTTTTTATGTTGCACCAATCATCTTTAAGTACATAAAAAATCACACCAACCATCTTTGAAGGAGTCATTTAACCTCATTTTTACTTGAGACAAGTTAGACAACCCCTTTCACAAAGGTCAAGAGTTTGATCTTGTTTAATCTTTTGAGTTATGTTTGTGCTTTAGTACAAAGTAAATTTACATATACGTTAAATATGTTTTTAGTTTTTATAAATAGGATAATATTTTATTTTAGTTCTTTAACAATAAATTATCTTTTTTTAGTTCTTCATCTATGGAAAGATGTCATTTAAGGTCCTTACTAGTATTTCTATGAATGAGAAACTAAAAATAGACATTTTTTTATAGAGAAAAATAGAAGATATTTTATAATGAACAAAAACCACATTTGACACATTTCATAAATAAAAGACCAAAAAATATAATTTATTTTTTAAGAATTAAAAATTGAATACTATCCTAATTGAAGAGATTAAAAACATATTTAACTCTTTACATATTTATTGTCCAAATTTGAAGCACAAAAACGTGAGAACTGCAAGTCAAATCTATAAAATCATATTTAAATCATCGACAAATAGGAGAGTGCCTTATTTACACTCTAATACGTGTATTTGTACTTCTCTCTTTTTTATTTTTTTCTACTTTTATCCTTATTTAAGTTTTCCCTTGAACAAAAGTCAAAATCAATATGTCTACTCGCATTTTTTTTTTTAAAATTTATCCTTATTTAATTTAAAAAAATCAAAAATTTATTTAAGTTTACTTCCTTTCAATATTGTATGTAATACTTAAAAATAAAAAATAAAAAAGATAAATACATTTGATTTTTATTTTCAAAAAATAAAAAATTATAATTGTGACCGAATACTTTGAGTGATGAAATATTTTTAACATGTCTAATAAATTATATTATATTTGTAAGAGGCAAGGTGATTGGCACCTCAAAATTTTGATTAGTAACAAAGTATTAGGTCTAATTTTATTTTTTCGGTAAAAGACTAATAAATGTATTAAGTAGGCAAAATGATCAAAATATCCTTAAAAATTGAAGTGACTAGTAAGACTAAGGCATCTACATATCCTAATGTTTAAACAATCAAGCATCTCATTGATATGTTCATCAGTCTTTTAAGATCACAAAGACTATTCCAAACTTCAACAAAAGTTCTTTAAAGAAAGTTGAATCTTTTATACAATGTGCCTCTGTCACAAAAATAAATGTGACAAGATAAACTCTCATCAAAAGTAACCGAATGTTAAGCTTGAAATAAAAAGTTTCATCTAAAAATGCTACAAAGCTCAAGTTGTAGTTACATAAATAGAGTTTAAAACATTTTTCTAAGGAGATCAAAAGTAATATATTTCTGCATTAAATGCATGGTTTAAATGTTAACTTAATATCTTCAAAAAAAATATTGAGCTTCATTTTCAACTGTTAAAAGGAAGACATGAGCTATAAATACCAAAGGAATTCAAGACATAGAACTACCTCATATTAATGCACTCAATGCATGCTTTGAGTTCTTTTATTCTTTGTATATAGAATTCCTTCATTAGCCATCAATAAACATTCTTTCTATATCTAAAGATAGCATTATTTTTTTTTTAACCTTGAGTTCTGGGTGGTGTAGCTTGAAGAAATTAATAAAAAAAAATACATAGGTTGAGAGATATATAAAAGGAACGTAAACAATTTGAAGACAGTGAAACTCTTGGCTAGTTGGTTAAGGACTAGACCTAGCCTTGAGTTTACATGATAAACCAATATAAATCTTGTGTGTTCTTCTTTCTTTATCCTTTTTATCTCTTGTTAACCTTGTGGGGATATCAACCTAAGATTTTTCTTTTTAAAGACAATTGTTATTAAAAAGTTCTTTATAATAGTAGTTGTTAAAACATCTTTAAGTAAACTTATTGTTTAAACAAGTCCAATGTTTGTTCAATATCATTTTGAAAAACCTTTTTTTTAGGTAAAAATTTGTCACAAATTTTAAAAAAGAAGAAAAACTCAATTTAATCACATTATTGTGTTTTTCTATTCTCCTTTTTCAATTGGTATCAAAGTTTATCCTTTGAGTTAGGCACCTAACAATGTATATAGAGGAAAAAAAATATTTAAGAGTAATGACTAAGTTGAGCAAACAACTTATCCTTGAAGAAGCCTCTGTCACAAGATCTCAAGCTTTCTTTAGAGATGGCTCCCCATACTACTGAGGTCATATAGAGTTGTTCATAACGTCCACCCAACATAGCTTATGGAGTGTCATTGCAAGTAGGGACTATAAGCCTAAGGATGTTGAGGGCAAGGAAATCCTAGAAGCCAATTAGATTACTAAACAAACAAAGTGCAACTCAATGCAAAGGCTAAATATCTCATTACTTGTACTTTGTTTAAAAATGAATATGATAATGTTTGTGATTGCAGGACCACCAAAAAGATGTGGGATGCTCTTTTTCTCATGCATGAAAGAATCAAATCAAGTCAAAAAGACCAAATTGGCATGATAGTACATCAATATGAGATGTTCAAGATGAGAGAAGATGAAATCATAAAGAAAGTAATTAGAATATTTCAAATCATTACAAATGAGTTGAAAGCTCTTAGCATGGAGATTAACCATGAGGATAACATAAGGAAGATCCTCAGGAGCCTTACAAAAACATGGCTGACAAAAGTGACAACTGTCCAAGAAGCCAAGGTTCTTATGATCACTCTAAAGCTAGATGAGCTCTTGACCTTCCTTTGAACTCAAGAGCTTGAGATGAAAACTTAAAGACAAGTCAACAAGCAAAAAATACCACTACCTCTTCCAAGGCTCTAAAGGGTGATGAATCATTAGATGATTTTGGTGATTCAAAAATTAAAGATGAAGCGAGTGAGATAGATGAAGTTTTTCATAGACACATAAAAAGGGCATAGAAGAAAAAGGGATAAGGAATTAAATATTTTAAAAAGGGCCACAAAAATAACAAATTATCTGTTATGAATGCAAGAAACCTAAATATATTAAAGAACACTAATCAAACCTAAAAAAGGAGTCTGAGAAGTTTTCAATTAAGAAGAAAACAAACAAAACTTTTATTAATCTAGAAAAATTTAGAAACCAAAGCATAAAAAAAATAAAAATTCATATATCTCATGACTAATATAAACGACAATTCAGATGATGAATCAAACCTAAACTTTTAGAACTAAAATGACCTTTGAAATGAGATTGGCTTAATGGTTAAAAAAATGCTCTCTACTTTGATTGCTTGGATTTGAGTCTCGGGTCTAAAACCTAAAATATTAATTTTCCTAAATAAATTAGACTGACATGTCATAGAGAATTATACATCAACATTTCTATATCAGTAGAAAAGGTAAAAAGCTAAAAGTAATTTACTTTTGGCCCTCCTTAGCACAAAAAAAGAATCATTTACTTCTATAATATGTCGATTCTTTTCTTTATAAGGTATATATGAATTTTCTAATTCAATCTTGAGCACCAACTCTTTCTCGTCTCATTTGTTATTACTTTTTAATTCACAAGCTATCAACATGTGAAATTATATTATAATCATTGTCGCTGCAATTGTTGTAATAGTTAGGCAACATTACTTGTTTTTATTGATAGTTAAGAATGATTCCTGTGTTGATAGGTGTTGCGTCACTTTTTTTTATTTCATAGAATATTCTCTCACTCAATTGATGTCAAGTCACGGTTAGACGATAAAGTGGGGATTCCTTCAACAGTGTTTTCTTTTCATATATACATAAATTTCAGATCAAACCTAAAATTAAATGCTTTAAGGACTTTAATCCCTTCTACTCAAATCATGGCTGAGACAATTAAAAATAACTATATCAATCCCGTCTTGAGGTTAAATTATTGCTAAAAAAAACTCTGATAGAGCTTAAGTAATTTAAATTAGCTAAACTAGAACTAAAAGGGTTTGTTTTAACTGAATCAGATAAATCGTATATCGAAAAAAGAAAAGAAACATGTATATTTCTCCGTATTTCTACATTTAGCATATCATTTATAAAAAGTACATGTTTTTGTTTGCCAACACGAACCATGGTATAGAGCCAACAAAAGAAAAAGAAGGCTGGACTTTTTTTTTGATAAGCCAAAAGAAATTTATATTAACTTTGAACCAAACCAAGCACAAGGTGTGCAAGTTTGGACTAAGAAGACATTACAAATGTAATTACAGGCTTGCAGCATAATTATAACATGTCTGATACCAAGTTTTGCGCAACACATGTTATTGTGTAGAGGATTTAACACGTGTTGGTGTATCCGTTAGAAACGGTTCATACGTCCTTCAAGGCAATTTCTTTCTTTTTTTTTAAATCTTCTTATGTTGGACTTGGAACCTTGTGATGAGTGCTCTGCATCCCAAACAGTAAAGCAAACACAATCTTAATCAATTACTAATTAGGGGGAAATAGTGGACAAATTCATTGTAGTCTGTACGTTCATAGTCGGATTTTATTGGGCCCTTGTAAATGTCCTACTCTTCTAAACACCAATGCCCAACAGTTCAGAACAAGATTTTGGCCCAAAATATTTGAATAAAAAATCTTGAGGAATGGACTAGTCTCAGCCCATACATAGGATCTTTTTCGTTTGGGAAATAATTGAGTACTTTATTGTCACTCGCTTCAGAACTCGTTTATTTTAATGTCAAAATAGTTTTGATGGATAAAATTTTAGACAATTGGGTGTCCTTTAAGCAATGTGCCAATGTTAATAGGAGTTCATTTTTTAGTTAAAACAAATAAAACTCACTTTAATGATTTCTATATTTCGAAAAGGATATATGTAAAAAAATAACTTATTTAGTTTTTGAATTTGGAAAACTGAAAGTATGGAATTAGTCAACTAAAATCCTTCTCATATATCAAGTAAATGGTATTTTTTATCAACCAAATGATCTTGTTTCACGGGAGACCAATTGTACAATTATAGTATTTCTAAAACGCTGACAAAACTTAAACATTTTAACTTCATGAATTAATTTAGTTCCTTTCTCTCCTTTCGTAACTTTAAGGCCTGTTTGGTAAGTGGTGAAGACAAGGATGAAAAGGGAGGGATGATGTGAGAAAAGAAGAGAAGAAAAATAAATAAGAAATAAAATAAAAACTAAAGTTGTTTGGTTGAAGAAAAATAGAGTGATAATAAATGTGTGAGGTTGTTTGGTTTCAAAAATATGAAAAAAAAAAATTAGATTATTACCATTATACTCTTTCATGTTTGAATACATGTTTTGTCAATTTTTTTTTTTGGTTAAATCAATTTTGTGACGAGCAAATTGGTTTTTTCTTCCAACAAAGGTGAAAATCAATTTTGGCAAGAGAAGAAATCAATTTTCATGCTATGTTGCTACAATACGTCATCGATTTTCCAGTTCAAGTCTCACATAGACAAGAGGCCATTTTTGGAAATAGATAACCAAAGTGTACGATTTCTTCGCAAATCGCTTCACTTTTGCGTAGAAGATATACGTTGTAGGTCTCACGGTTTTTTTTTTTTTTAAACTTCAGCTTCTTTCTATTCTACCAAATGAAGAGAAACTCAAACATCTCCTTCTTTTTCCTCCTCTTCCATCTCTCTTATTTCTACGGAACCAGACAAAGCCTAAAGGAAGACTTCAAACAGGCAAATGCCAACAAACTTTTTAACAAATGCAAACTTATAAATTCTAATAGACTCCTCAGTATTTAAAGACTCTAATGCGACAAAAGATAAACTCTTCTATTTGACTACTTCCACTCCAAATTTTGATCCAGCAAAATAAAATTAACAAAATCCGAGGCAAGTTCGTCTTACCGAAAGTCAAGCCCCAAATTAATTATTACTTCTTCGAGCGCGAAAATCAAAGTCCAGTTAGCACAAATTTGGATTACGTAGGACTCTTATTTCACATCAGAATATATGACAAAATTTTTCCAATTTATAAATTAATCTGATGTATGTTTTTTAATCCTTGATTAGTATATAAAGTCATGGTTATTATTGTGTGGTGAACACAAGAATGCGTCTTCGGTGAGCTTCCACAGTAGTTACTAGCGTCTCTGGTGATGGCACCTGTAAGGACTTCGATGTTTAAGTCAGTACGGGTCTGAGTATGAGCGAGTATGAGAGAGAGCGTATGTACCTGGTGGGTGTAAAGTCTTTTATATAGTGTGTTTTAGAGAGAAATTCTGCGAGAATTAGGTGCCACATGATGGTGTGCGTTGGGATGCCTACCTACACGCATTCCTTGTCGTTAGGCACTTCCCATGCTGTGCTGGGATAAAGGTTAATGTTAGCCAAGATAGAGGCGAAGTCAATCTGGGATAACAGGAGATAATGAGCCAGGATACCCGAGGTTATACTAGTCGGAATAGATGACGTAGAAGCCGACTTAGATTGTGGGTCTGAATAACCTCTAAAATAGTTATGAATTATTTCTTGCGTATAAATTGTGCTCCTTAAAGCAACAAATTAACGTAGGAGTTCATACTCAAGTTACAACAAACTAAATGCTTTCACTACAATTGGCTGGCTGTGTATTCAGTATTGTACCAAATTAGCCAGATAAGAAGACATGTTAACGTAATTTATTATTGAATAAAATGTGGAATTAAAATAAGGACAAAACTTATATACAATTCTATAGGTGCTGTTTTTACTATTCTCTAATTAGAATTAGAGTTTTATCTCGGTAATCTATATGATCTTTAATGCAAATCTTTATTTTATAAATTACCGAGATAAAACTCCAGTTATCATTAGAAAACAATAAAAACAGTACCTATAAAACTGTATGTAAGTTTTGTCTTTAAAATAATGGAGTGTATATTTAATTCAATTGAAATTGCTCTTTAAAAATTTATCCACCTCAAGCTTTTCTAGGAACCTATAGTCATAAATTTTATAGACACTAATGTGGCAGGATAGGCTAATTAATTACAACATGCAAACCTGCACCACCAAAGATAAGTACGTGGAGATGCCAATTATTTAAGGTAGGAATATTTTTATGAATCTCTAGTCCAGTTATTTGAGTAAGGTAGGAATATTTTTATGAATCTTTATTAGCCTGGACGTGAATGCCTTTTTTTTTTTTTACCGAATTAAGAAAATAAATTAATCAAATATACGTAAGTTTATACAAATATCACTTGATCGAAAATAAAAGGGGATGGGTGGTAAAGAACATAATAAAGAGAACGGTGTGGATTAGTGAAAAGGCATAAGTTCCATGTGCACCATTACTTCATAGTTCAAATATCCCCCAATAAGTCTCAATTCCGTGACTTCTTGTTACTGGTTGTTGATATTATAACTCTTTCACCTTTCGGTGGTTCAAATTGAATGCATTCAAATCAAAGACTTGCGCACTGATATTTTCTCTTGTTCATCAAAGAGCCCAACCGTTTTAGGCACACAATGTTAATTGTCGTACTTACTTTTGTAGGAGTCTCTTTGTCCTTTGCTTGCTCAGCCCAAACAGTTGCTCTGCAAGGTTTAACAACCTTTGCATCATTCCATTATTGCAAGATTCAGGTGCAATCACCAAAAGCTGGACCACCCCATCAATGATAATGCTTATGGAAAATATCCCATCCCAAATGAATTATGAGGTTAATGTTATACACCATCAATATAAAAAGTTTTATACTGTCAACTAATTGAAATTTATCATTAGTATAATTTTTAAAATATTTATTATAAAAATCAACAAACTTACAATAAATAATAATTTGTGATTAGATGAGAATGTAAAACTACTTTACACTGTCAGCGCATAACTTATTTTCTCATGAATTATTGGGGTATTAGTGGCATCCCCTGGCTTCACTATTTACACGTTTAGAGATCCCTTTTGTCACGGATGTTCAAAGATGGGTTTAAATGAGTTTAACTTGATTTGAATCCCATTACGTCAGGTTGCATCATCCAAAATTATATTGAAATATCAATCAATTAATGTGATTTTAGATATAAAATTCCATACTTGATCTCACCTTGAAGAATAGATTTTGATTTCAAAATTGATTTTGAGTTAAAACAATTTTAAATAGATGTTTGGTTTGGTTTCACATCCTTAAACACTGGATTCGCATCAAACTAAAAGATACAAAGAGTAGCTTTCACGTTTTTTGTAGACATAAAAATGTGAAAGAATGTACGATGGAAATATCAATCTAAACACGCTATAAGTAACTTTTATGTTCAATCCAAAATTTTATACTGAATTTTATTATTAACTTACTTTTAGAATAAAAAATTCAAATATAAATCACTTCACTTTAAAATCAAATTTACAACATTAATTCCATTCAAAATCAATTTTACACAAGTTCACCTATAGTGTGTTTGGATTGGTGGTAAAAAATTCTTGGTAAGTGTAAAATTATAGTAAAATCAACACAAAACAACTATTTATTACTTTAAAAAATCACAGTGAGTGCAACTCAATATGATACCGAACATATACCTTAACACACTCAAAATTATGTTTATGCTAATTTTATAGTTTTAAATTTAGTCATGTCATACCTTTATTAATGATCAGGTTGAGACTAAACCAACCCAATATTTGGACAAAATTTAAGTAATTAGACCTTATATAGTTAAAGTCATAAACTTTTAAAATAAAAAATTAAAATAATGAATAATTTAGTAATAGATACTTAAAATAATTTATATAAATATAAATATATTAATTTTTTATGCAAAGATTTTAATTTCAGTTAAGAAACTTTTTATTAATTATTAAACTAATTACAGGTTTTTAAATATTATACAATATCATATTGAGTTAGGACATCATAAAATGTAATCCAAACCGAACCCAAAAATATGTTGGCATATTTATTCTTCAAACTCACACCTCGATTATAGCTCTTAGGTAATACAGTTTATATCGGATAAGACAGGTCTCTTGAACTAATAAATATGACCATGACCACTTAATAAAATTTAGTACGACACCCTAGCTATATATAATTAGAGTCCTAACGTGGAGTTAGAAATTGCGAAAAGATGGTCTACATAGCTTCTGTTCATCTATAGCACACGCTATATTAACATCTTTTTGTTTTTCTGTCTTGGTGCATTGTGTTTCAATGAGTAATTGATGTGTAATTTTCTCTTTCTTATAAATAATAATGTTCTACTTTCACACTGTTAAATGATTTTAAAAGTGATGTAAATATTATACAAAATATTATTAAAACACAATGATAATATTAAGTTTTCTACACTATTATTTAATTATGAATTATTATGTTATTAAAAATTATTAATTTTATAATTATTATTTTAAAAATTATATTTAAAGTATTTTTTAATTAATTCACAATATAAATGTCAAAATTAAACTTGATTATATATACTTACCGTTACTTTTCTTTTCTAATAAGTGCCTTTCCTTCTCTAATAAGTGGTGGAGAGAGGGGATATCCACACGGTTATGGTCACCTCAAATTTTTAAAATGTGTTTATATTGGTACATAAGACTTTTATGTTTTTTTGCTTCCCTAGTTATTTTATAGCAAAAAGTAAAAAAGAAATTAATTTTTATATGTTGTCAATATAAAAAAAAATTTATTATTAATTAAAAAAAATACTTTAAATATAACTTTAAAATAATTATTATAAAAATTAATAAACTTATTATATATAATAATATAATTAAATGACAGTATAAAAAAAATTATAGAGAAAGATACCTCCCAAAATATGTGTTCAAGGTATAATCATTAAAAGAATATTTACCCTTCGCATTTAGCAATAATAAAAATCACTTTTCTTTTTGGGCTAATCACATTTGCAACATTCGGTGATCAATTGGAGCAGGGAAAAAGCACACCTGCATGATTTTCCTTTATTCTCTCAAGAATGTTCGGTTACAATTAAATCTTAAAATATGTTAGAGAAACATTACTAATTAACCGAGAAAAATAAACAGGATTAACAGTTAAAAACAAAACAGCATTATTTGTTGGAGAACAGTTTTACAATGAGTTAAAAACAAATAAATAAGCCAGTCTAAAAAATATTAAGATATTCTTAGATAAATAGATTACTCAAATTGAAAGTCCATTAGCTCATTTTCTTACACTTTTAAACATGGTCTGCACATAAATTTTAATTATGGGAGTTAGTATTTAAGGAAAGACTTGAAATAATTCAAACAAAAAAAGAGACTAATAAAAAAATTGAAAGCCTCCCCTCCCCCGAAAAAAGAAATCAAAAGGAGACAAGGCTAGCTTAAAAAATGAAAAATAAGATAAATATATGACCTTTGAAACTCAAGAAGTTCAAGTAATAAATGAAAGTAAGACTTGTGACTTCCAAGTTAAAACTTTAAAGTGTCAAATAGACTACTTAAGTTGAAAGTTTATTAACTCACACTCTTAAATATAACTTGCACGTGTTCTAATGATATTGCCTCAAATCATGTATAACAAAAGATTATGTTTGTGCCCAAGCGCATGTACTATGAAAATTATTAAATTAAATTCTTTTTCATATTAAATGCTTAATAATTGAATTATAACTATTGACATCAATAAGTTTAAACTATACGATATTAATTAAGGTCTTTAGTCTTTATCATAGTGAGCTTGCATGATGTCCGAACTACATTTATGATATCTAGCTAAATGCAACAACAAAAAAAGAGCAGAGATTTATTTATTACATTGATCTTGTGTGTGTTTTATATTAAAAATACTATAAACAATAAATATGAGTTTAATGGTCATATACTGTCAGTGTAAAAAGTTTTACATTGTTAATCAATCAGAAATCATCGTTGATATGACTTTTAAAATATTTATTATAAAAGTCAACAAACTTACAATAAATGATAGTTTGTGATTGAATAACAGTGTAAGATTACTTTGCACTGTCAGTGCATGACCTTTTTTCTCAATAAATACATGATTATAGAATTAATATTTTGATATTTAAATATTATATTACATTGATTTTAAATTATACGATGTTGAAATATAAAACAATTATGCATTAGCATACAGAATTTAATTGTAATACATGTATTCACAATATAAAGATTTTTTATACTGTCATTTAATTATGGATTGTTATATAATTGAAAATTATTGAGATTTTTAATATAATTAATTTAAAAATAATATATTGAGTGATTTCTAATTAGTTGATAGTATAAAAATTATTATATTGATAATTTATCAATTAAACTCTTAGTAGAAAATATGAATAAATAGTGTATGCATTGATAGTGTAAAAGATTGTTACTGTCATCTAATCACAAATCGTCATGTATAATAAGTTTATTGACTTTTACAATAACAACTTTAAAAGCCATATCAACGATGATTTCGAATTGGTTAATAATGTAAATTTTTTTTACGCCGACAATATATAGAAATTAAACTCATAAAATCCTCTCTCTATATAAATTAAAATAGTTATCTTAAACAAGAGCATTTTTAGGGACTATTCTTTATTGAGAGTGTTTTTAGTTGATTTTCTTTAAAGAGAACATTTTTTAGAGATTTTTTTTCAATCTCTTATATCTTTTAATCTATCTTATTTATTTATATTTCCAAATTGAATTTTAATTTTTTTAAAAGAAATGATCAATAGTTAAAAATAATTATGTATCACAATATAAATTGTTTATCATAAATCTTAAATATAATTTATATGTTCAAAATATTTATTTATTGCAAATATATATTATAATATAACTTATATATTCAAAAGCATTTATTTATTATAAATTATAGTTATATAAAATAAATTAGTATAAGTATAATTTGCGTATACTTATCATAAACTCACTGAGATAAATATATATATATATATATATATGAGAAACGAATGCATAAAACTTGAGTTAATGAATTCAAAAAATCTGGAAGCATTTTTCTAATATAAACTCATTTAGATTATTACATCCATGATTTACCAACTCGACATCATATTCTTCCAATTAATGGATATTTCAGGCCAATCACACTCACCATTTTTATTTCAGAATGAGTGTAGTCTTTCTTGGCAGTCCTCGTGTATTTCCACCGAGACCTCATGTATATTCCAATACTTGGTTAAATAGCAAATTAATCATTCACTCAAGACTCATCCAAATGCCTTCGAATCTTGGCTCTTCCAAATTAGTGGCACTTATCTTATACAATAATTCGTACATCATGATATTTTTATAGTGGTTGAATTGGAGCCGATCCATCTTGTGGTTGAATTGAAGCTGATGCAACTGGTTATAAAAATGCAAAGCTAATTATGTATAGCTGGTTCAATTAATAGTTTAAACTTGATAATTGATCCATGACATAATGTCTGAATCTTTATGATTCAGTAATTTAATTAGAATTCGATCATTATCACTTTCAATGTTCTAAATGAAAATCAGAAATGCTATGTTATACAAAATATCATTGTATAGAAACTCATTATCCATTTTTGACCAATTAGGTGTGAATGTCAGTAACCAATAAAATTGACAGCATACAGAAGCTCATTATACAAGAGTGAGATTCAGTAAAAGTTAGTAACCAATAAAATTATTATATTTTAAAATCGTACTATTGTGCAATTTAATTGTTGGTACTAATTATCTTCTTTCAAGAAAAAAAAAAGTTGAAATCAAGTATAAAGTAGGAAAATTTGGGGTTTTTTTTTTTTAAAAAAAAAAAGGAACCTCTATATTATTTACGACTCTCGTCCCAAAAATTCTTTACTTGTTAGTGATAGTATGAAAATATAAAATTATGTATACTTTTCTTTAGTATATATATATATATGAATTTGTTAACGTACACATACTTGTTTTTTAGTTTGAGTATGTTAGTAAGTTATAATTACAATGTATCTTAAAATACACTATGGTTTAACTTGTTTATGTACTCTAATTAAAAAAATAAGTATGTATACGTTAGCAAATACTTATGAGATTTGCTAATGTAAACGCTCTTGTTTTTTAGTTGGAATACGTTAACAAGCTATAACTATAATGTATATTAAAATATACCTACGGTGTAATTTTTGTGCCTCGCCGTATTAAGAAATCTTTACTCTACAGTTACACCCATGTTGTGAAGCAAAGGTTTCCTGAGTTTGGCTAGTTAGTGGATTTTAAAGTGGTGCACGAAGCCCTAGAGGCAATACTTGGTGGAGACATGAACAGATTTAGATATAACAATACATGGTCCATCCCAGCATATTGTCAAAAAATGCCTGTGTGTTAGGTTAGGTGCGTAATTTGAGTTGAAATATTGACACCAGATAAAGCTAGTGTACAATCTATCAAGTTGAACGAGAAAACAAATTGGACCTTTTTCACCCTCTTTTGAGTTGAGAATAACTTTAAGCCGCAAATTAAGCTCTAGGTATGAAAGCAGAAAAGGATTCTGTCGTGCGCATTAAGCGGAAGTAAACTTAGTTGAATGATTGAAACTAGCATTGTGTATGCTTGGTCAGAAGCTAAAACTGCATTTAGCAGAGTTTAAGATTTGTCGGGTGTGTGTGGATGTCTTTTTGTGGTGAAACACTTCCCAATTATTTTGTGAAGTTTCCAGTTTCCATATTTCATATGGTTCTTGAAAGGTTGAAGTTCAAAACAATAGGGTCAACCCATGTGCTTGTGGGCACCAAATCGAGCCAATATACACATGATGGTTCTGATTTTTAACGAGTAAGAGAATAAGTCATTCACCGCTTTCCCTACGTCAATGATAACGTCATACATGTGTGTAATGTTAAAAAATTAGTCAGTCATACACTATAGGTGGTGTTAATTTAGAGCACACAGAAAATAAGAAGGTTTATTCACTTATTTAGTCTTTACACTTGCATTATTTTTACGTTTTGGTCTTTATACTTAAAAGTAGACATTTTAGTCCCTACACATGCTATTTTAATTCCGTTTTGGTTCTTATCATTAAGTGTGTTTTAATTTCGTTAGATAAAATTGCCACAAATTTTCTAATAGTTGTTAAATTGACACAAATTGTCACGTTAGCAACAAATTTGTGACAGTTTAACAACTGTTAGAAATTTGTAACGGTTTTACACCATTAATTTCTGTTTTGTGGCGATTTTACTTAACAAAGTTAAGACACACTTAACGACAAAGACTATAACAGAATTAAAAGTGCATGTATAAGGATCAAAATGTCTGTTCTATGTATAGGGACAAAAACGTAAAAATAGTGCAAGAAAAGGGACCAAATAATGAGTAATTAAACCAAATAAGAACTATGGTTATTGAATTTATTTTGAGTTTGGGGCATAAGCCCTGCGATTTAGGCTACACATTAAATAATTTAGGTTCAATCTAATGAGTTCGATCCAAAAAGGAACTTTAGTACTTAACAAATTTGATGTCCATCCTAGATTACAGGGACTTCATGACATCTCAGTCAACTAGAGTTGTATTCACATTCCAAGAAGTGTCCCATCATACCTTAAAGGTAACATTTTCGAATGGAACAGGATTGTTCCAACTTAACTAATGGTCTTAGGCTTAAGTCTTGGGTATACAGTTGTATTAAATACTTAAAGATAGAGTTTTACTGCCCATAGTGGTCCTATTCGACTCAAGTAGAATTGTCTCCCATGGAGGATGCTTGTAGTCTATACCAAAAAAAAAAAAGTAGTACTTTCACCTAAGAAAAATCACAAGTCCCCATAATCATATCCCTCCAACGAAGGAGTCCTTGTTCATTCCCTAATCACCAATCTTATACAGAGGTAGTAGTCATCCAATGGCTCCCTAGTTCCCCTGTTGGAACCTAGTTTAATGCTAGTTGATCATGTGATCTAGGTAGGTATCTACCTCGAACGCAAAGTCCCTAAGTTGTGTTTATAAATACCAAAACTTCATACACAATTAGGTATGAGCTTCTTCTCCTTAACTTTACATTGTCAACATATCAAGCACTAGCTAATTTGAGTGTTAAAGTCTTTAAAAGTGCAACCACCTCATCCATTATGCTCTGTCGCATCCCATCATATCTTAAACCAGCACCTACCTAAAGAATCACCCAATCTAAATGTGGTCCCACTCTTTCCAGACCACCTAGAATCAATTGACACTATCTATGGAAAATGGTAATCAAACTCCCATTACTACCTGCTAACACAGGGCACAAACTACAACTGCAATCTTCTGTTATAAAATGAAGCCTGTGACAAATAAGGGACATCACCTCGTCCTTTGAAGAAAGTGGCAAAAACTGACTAAATGAGCTTTCACCCTTACCACTAATGCCATAAGAATGGATGGAATCAAGCAACTCATCAGTTAGCTTCAAGCATTGGGTAAGTAAGCACTCGAAGAAGCAAAGGCCTCCCCCTTGACCCTTACAACTATATTAGAATGGTTAGAAGGGGTAGCGTTAACATCACTAGGTGAGAAAATCCTCCATAAGTGTTTAATAAAAAGGTTTTTTTAATAAGAGTTCACATAAACAGACAACACATGAGTGGAATTATTGTAATTGAAATTGAATAATAATTATAATAAGCTTAATTTGATAAATTTAATGATAAAACTTATTAAAATCAGTTAAAAATAATTTATTAGATTATAAGCCATTTTTATGAACTTCATCAAATAGCTTTAATTTTTAACTTAAGTACTTACATGATATTGAAATAAGTTTTGTAAAAGCTCTTCCAAATATTCTATTACCACACAAGTTGATATATATAAACAATATCTACATAAGTCTTTCTCATCTTTCACTTAAACTAATTATTTTATAGCAATATCATGTTTACATGTCAAAGGTGTTGTATTGAAATTGAATTGACAATATATATGGAAGAAAATTTTCAAAACATGAAGAGTTGTACTTCTTCATTTAAAATGAAAAGTTCATTGCCTCAAATTAAATGAATTAGAGTCTAGTATCATTTGAATTAAAGAGTTGTCTTATTTCATTTAAGATGAAAAGTTGTGTTGATTCATTCAATTTGAAGAGTAGTTTTATTTCATTCATATTGAAGAGTTGTATTAGTTCTACTTAGCTACGACAACAGGGAGGGTCGGGGGCAAGTTTAACTTTTCCTACATTTGCCTCCGTCGTCGCCCTTGTAAAAGGCGAGGCAAACTCGGAGTTGGGTTTATAAAAACAAGGATAAGAAGTTTAAACTCGACCTCATCCCTATTGAGTTCTATTAGGTTTGGAGAAACTCACAAGAAACTTGACTCACATTTTAAAAAATAATAATTTGCTTATATATTTTTAAATAAATCATATATTAATTTGTTAAATATGTTTTAACTCAAACAATATATAAAAATTACTAAATAACAAAGACTTTAAGTATAAAAAATTTAAAAATTATATTATATTTTAGTTAAATGTATAATTTTAACTTTGTTATTTTATTATTATTATTATTGAAATTAATTAACAATTGAAATAATAATTTTATATTTTTAATAATTATGAAAAAATAAAGTATAAAGATCTCTCTCTCTTTATATATATATATATATATATATATAGTCGGGCAGGTTTAGGAGTAAGGATAGGGTAAGGAGTTACATTCTTGAATTTGACCCCAACCCCATTTTTACAAGTCAAGGAAAACTTGAACTTGACACTGATCAAAGTGAGTTTTGATTGTCAAAGTTGGGTCAGGGTTGGACGAGTACCCATGAGTTTGGTTTAACTATCATGCTTAGTTCAACTTAATGGTTACATTGCTGCATGCAAATTAGTTATAAACATGTGAATTGAAGAGCATGTTGTTACATAGATAGATATCAAGTGAAATGATGTGATTATTCATATATGAATAGACATCGACCAACATGTCGTTGGTCCAAGTGGCATTGAATTCGGATCTCTTAAGCAAAGTCTCAATTTTGAGTCTTGTGGACGGAAAAAATATAATTAGAAGAGGAAACCCCGCTAAAGGTGATCAACCAGGTTTCCCAACAAAGATTAATTATCAGTAAAGTCGGTGGATACTTCACACCTATAACATGACTATCGAAAAAAAAAATGAATAGACATCAATTGAAACAACGTGTCTATTTGTAAAAGTACAAGTTAGAATAAAATAACTTTTCATATAAGATGTCAAATGGAATGATGACTTTTTGCAAAATAAACATCACTTGAAATGATGTGAATTTAATGTGGATCTTTGTAAACACACGCAAATTATCTATAAATAAGGGCATTGATTATGCATAAGATACATTCATTATTGCATTCAATTCATACTTCATCCACTCAATTCACAAATTTATTTTCTTTTAACTTTGGTGTAAAAGATATAGAAGCAAAATTATCATTTTATAAACACCACTATTGTCATACTTTAAGTTTATAAGATATGCAAACCACATACAAGGGTCTTCATTGTATCATGGAAAAAAAAATTATCGTCAACCTAAGGTAGTATGATACATTTAAGTAAGGATATTTAAATAATTTTACAATAATGAGTAATAACGGGTAATAACAGGTACCCATGGACACGAGTACCTTAATACCTAGCCCCACCTTGTTAACAAATAAGTAGTGAAAATATCTATTTAAATTATCCGTAGGTAGCCATTTAACTATCAATCTTTTGTCCATTATAGATTTTACTCGCAAATATCCACAGGTATGAATATTTTTTTCGTCCCTAGATACTCCATTAAATCAAAGAAACATGGTGGAGAAATTCTTTCCAATTTGCATATGTTGATTGGAATGTTCTACTCCTATCTAACCAAGTCATTCATTCTTAATGAATTAAAACACATATCTTTAAAGAATCTACTTAATTCAATGATTTCCATACATATTCTTGCAAGGAATGAAAGATAATTGGGAATAAACACTTTATGAATACATGACTTTTCATCCTACGAATCCTATCATTGGTGACATTTGCACATCTAACTAAGTTTGAAACATAATTATCTAACATTTTCAATTCCTTATGTATTTTTTAATTTTAAAAAATAGTTTGCCTTTGATTTTCTTATCTCTCCATTAGGTAATTTGATTAACTTAAAGTCCTTGCATGCATGTAATATAGATAAACTATTTTTGCCTTTTCATTATATATTATTTACCTTTAACATTTATGTATGTGTTAAAAACATTATCAAGTAAGTTGTTCTCTATGTATATTAGATTAAGGTGTGCGTCAATAAGGTGTCTTTCTAATATGAAAAATTAAAAAAAAACTTTGTTTAATCCAATTATAAATCTCCTTATATCTTAAAAATTACTACAACCGTGCTCTATCAATTTTGAGAAATCATGCACAAATTATCACACCTATTTTCCTACCAATATATAAGGTAGACCATCTTTCTTATCATTATTTTTAAGAGTAAATTACACTGACACCTTTTAAAAAAAATTTAGATTACACATAATACCCCTATTTTTTTAAAGTTTACAACAATCTCCCTAATAGGGGTACACCATGTAATATTTTTCAAACAATTAAAGGAGGTTAGTGTAATGTAAAATTGGTGTCAGTATAATGTTTTTCCAACAATTAAAAAGGGTTAGTGTAGGGATAAAAAGAAGGAGGGGTATCGTGTGCAATCTGAAAAAAACTTAGGGGGTGTCAATGTAATTTACTCTATTTTTAATAAAGCTCATTTTTACTTTTTCTGGGGGAATGGTCTGTTGGCAAAAACCAATGATGACAATTATACCACTAATTTTCACCATAGTCCAACCAAAAAGCTTTTGTGTTATCCATACATAAGAACATGCCAATTTACCATGTGTACTCCATTCAAATAACATACCATAAGCTAGAAAATCATCAATTGTCCATGTTAAGCATGCTCTGATAATAATTTTCTATTTTGTGGAGATATCGTATATCAAAGCATCATAACTATACTATCAAAAATCATCAATCAAATGATATAGGTAGACATTATATTTATATTCAAGTTAAATGGTCTAGGTATAAGACAAATAAAAAATAATAATACACAATTTGGTCACGCACATTTCAGAGGGAATATTACACGGTGTAACAATTATAGGCGAATGTAAGTATGGAGAAGAAGTTTGAATGTAAGGTATAAATCCATCAACACATAGACTTAGTATTGCATTTAGTGTCTCCTTAGCAAAATCAAGATAAACATCAAAGTGTTTTTAAACTTTTCCATCAAATGGATGATGTAGAATACCCTAACTCCTTTCTGTTCTCATGATGTCTTCTTATTTGAGTTGTAAAATCCATTAATGCATATAATTTTTGTAACCTAAAAATGGTTGACAAATAGGATATTTTCTTCATTGAAAAATATTTATATTTTTTTCCCACTTAGTCTTTCAAGAAATATACCTCGCTTTATGACAAAAATTGTACTTGTTAATTTGGTATTTTCCTTATAAAATAACATGCAACCATCCTCATAACAATCAAACCTCTCAACCACCAATCATCTTACTTTACGCATGAATTTTGTTGCTTGGTAATAATTTTTGAGAAAGAATTGTTTTGTTGGAGTTATATCCATAAGCATTTATGTAGAAAATGATACAGTTTTAAGTAACATGTTAGTGAGATCTAGGTGCCAAAACTTTAACAAAGTTGATAACTTAGATTCAATAACTCATTCTTAAATGGATTGATTTGCAAATATTAACATATCATAAAATTGTTAAGATTTTGCATTAAGTGGATCTTCCTCATTGAATATTTTATTTCTTATGTTAGCATTGACATATAGGACATCACCAATATACTCAAAGTGTCATACACCATTTTATGCATTTAAACAAAATGATCTTCATATTCATATGTCCACTATTACTTGAATGAAACCTTAAGTCAATATCTAGCATCATTTCTTGATGTTCATTCTGAATTAAGGGTGAGCGTGGGATGGGTTAGAACAGGTTTATATCTATTCTTACTCGACTCGAAATTTTGTTAGGGTCAAGTTCTCGACCGCAAACCTGACTCTATCAAGACCTAGTAAATTAGGGACAAGATCAAGTCAACCCAATTTATTATCATAATATATCAATTTTAACATTGTATATAGTTAAATTGTAAAATAAAAGAAGTGTAAAACTTAAATTAAGGTATATTTTACAATATATATTTCAAAATAAATAATATCATTATAAATATAGCACCATGGTATATAAAATATTATCTGTTAAATAAAAAAAATGATGAATATATATTTGTTCAAAAAACTTAGACTTTTTAAAGAAATATAGAACATTGGACTAGGTCAGGACAACCCAAAATATAACCCAAACTTGTCCTTAAAATATATTGGGTCTAATTTCTAAAATTTGAACCAGTCAAAATCACCTTAGGCTAGGTCGAGTTGGAGGGAAAGGCCTAGTCCTGCACACCCCTATTCTAAATCAAATAGTTTGGTTTAAACCAATCTTATACAAGTGAACTTTCACTACTCTTGGAATCAACAACTTCATGCACTTACACTTCACACAAGGACATTTAATCTCCCTCTTGGACAAAAAAGTAGATTGTTCCTTAGCCTTCTTAGCGAACTCATAACTCTAAACTCAGATTTCAAACTTCTCTTATAAGGATTAAGCCCATTATACATTCAACTACATTCTATCTTTTGTATGTCAACCTTCTAATTATTAACCAATGGGATGTACTATAAAAACATGCACAGTTTAATAATTGTTAGCACAAAATTAGCACCTTGTATCTCAGATATGATCACACCCTATTTAGTTTTGCTTTCCACTAATAAATAACAATTAATCAACCATGCAAACATATACATAATTTCTCAATTAGTAGCGTACAACCAACATCTTACATCTTAGATAGCATTATACCCTATTGAACTCTGTTGTCCACAAACAAATGATAAATTAATCAAACATGCAAATATGCACATAATTTCTAAATTAGCAGCACAATCTCAACATCCTACACCTTATTGTTCTTTACTTTTCACTAACAAACAACACATTAATTAGACACGCAATGTTGGCATCAATTTCAAAACATAAACAAAATAGAGAGTAAAAATAAGGGAAAAAAGATTGCAAATGCTAAACAAAACCTACTTTTCAATGTTGAGAACAATTTCAAAATACAGACAAAACCATATTGAGAATTTACACATATGTGCTAACTAAACACAAAAACCACTAACAAATAGAATAGTTGACATGCAAGCTACCTAATTAAAATCTCTCCTAAATTTTCAATAAACTAAGCCTTAATGTACTTTTAAATGCTACCTAGCTATAGAGACATTCATAGATATTAAAAGAAATAAGTTTAGCAACTAAGCCAAGAGTCCCCAACAATTATTATATTAGACCAAACACTTAAGAATTAATTTAGATATGCACTCACAGGTTCGTATAAAAATCATCTAAAATTGAATAACCTAAAAAATAAATTAAAAAAAATACAATTAACGCTAAAATGAAACATTTAATAGCAAAATAAGACTAGAAAATTGATCCATGATAAATGGGTTAGAGAGAGATAGGAGTAAGAAAAGGGGACTTACAAAGAGAGCAAGATTGCCTATGGGCACAAGAGAGAGAGATTAAAGAGACGAAAATAAAGGGCATAAAAGAAAGAGAGCACTTAGAGAGAGGAAAAGTTGCAAAAATAGGGAAGAAAAAGTTTGAGCAATGATATATGTTTCATGGTTAACATTGGCTTAATCAATGCCAATATTAAATTTAAGGTTGTGTCAGCTTAATAATGTTAAATGCACTATTGAAAAAATTATTAATTAATGGATATTAGCTGAACTTTTGAATTAGCACTAGCTTAGCATTAAATAAATTATTGTGATGACTAAGTCAATTAACGATACATACTAACAAGCATAGTGTGACATTATTTATTATGATGAAATGAACGTTGAAGTCGTGTCAACCTAGCTAACACCACTAGCTGAACTAACCAATGCTAAACGTAGTAGCTGGCATAAGCTTAATCCTAAACCTTTTAACATTTACATTTTAGCGCTAGTTAAGCTAACAAAAACTTTAAAAAAATCATTTACTTTCTTGGCAACATTTAGCATCATTTTAGTGGACACTATGCACACAAAATTAATGTTTACATTGAGGTCAATGCTAAATTTTACAACTATTTTGCTATTTTCTTGTAATAATACTTATACATCAATGCATCATACCATTGTTTTAAACTTACAACATTTTCTCTAATGATTTAATTTTTGTTAAATGAAAATTATATTAAAAAAAGACAATCTTAATACTCAACATATTTTTCTATTAATAAATGACCTTTTCTTTTGTAGTTTCTCACATGCTTAAAATTAATCAAAGTGTTTAAACTAAGGCTCGGGCAATAAAAAAACCTCCCCCTTCCCTAACCCTGTAGTTACACAACTCGTTACTGCATCATTTTGCATTTTTTTATTAGATAATAACTTACGCTTATAATACTAATTATTTTGTTATTATACGTTGATAACTGTAACAATTTACAAATAACTTAGTTTTTTAAGCTATGACACAAACGAAAAATGTTAGGATCACACTCTTCTGAACACCTCTCTATTATTAGTTGAAAATTGTTAGAAATCACATTTTTTGTGGGTTGCACCTTTTATTTAATGCTTCTCTCTTTTGATTTTGTAGTTTTCAATAATTAAATCAATACTAGAGTATGTGTTAGAAGGACTGTGTTAGAGAGTGTGTTGCTAGCATTCCTCTAACACAAAATAGTAAATTATAGACTTAAATAGCTTTGTTGTCCTTATAAAATAGGAAGTTTTTGTTTTTAGTCCTTTTTTTTTTGTCCCTATAATATTTTTTGGTTTCATTTTGGTCCCTACCATCAAATTTGTTCATCAAATCTAATAGAAGGACCAAAAGAGAAAATGTAGAAATTATAGGGACAAAAAATTAATAGGACCAATATGAAAACAACCAAAATTAAGAGGACCAAAACGAAAACAATCTTATATTATAGACTAAACAATTATTTAAACCAAATTTATAAAAACTAAACCTTCAAACACTACAAATGCATTGATAGAGAGCAGAAAAATTAAGCCTACAATAAATGCATTATTGACCAACAAAAAAAATTATTAAAATTAAACCTTAAACATACAACTTTGTAGAAGTTATGTAATGATGCAATTACCTTCAAGTTATGAAGCAAATATAGCAAATTGGGACCAATAAAAGTGAAGCATAAAACAAGATAGAGGTATCAAAAACGGATGGTAATAGACTAGCATGGAATAACAAAGAAAGTGGAAGAAGGATGCATGATGTTATTATTATATATGAGTAAATTATAATAGCACACTGCACTCCTAAAGTTTCTTAATGTTATACATGACCACTCTTCTTTTTTAACATTTACAGCAACGCCCCTTAATGTGTTTCTTAGGTAACACAAGGTGTTAGTTTAATGTATAAAGGGTGTCAATGTAATGTATAAGGGGTGTCAGTGTAATGTTCTTCAAACAATTAAGGGGTTTCAGTGTAATTTGTAATTTTTTTGGCTGGTCACTAATGCATTCATTGCAGGTTTAATTTTTCTGCTCCTCATCAATACATTTGTAATGTTTAAAGCTTTTATTTTTATAAATTCAATTTAAATAAATGTTTAGTCCCTATAATATAAGATTGTTTTCATTTTGATCCTCTTAATTTTGGTTGTTTTCATTTTGGTCCTCTTAATTTTTTGGTCCCTATAATTTATGCATTTTCTCTTTTGGTCCCTCCATTACATTTGATGGTTAAACTTGACGACAAGTACCAAATGAAACAAAAAAATATTAAAGGGACAAGAATAAAAAAAATAAATAAAGGACTAAAAACAAAAATCTCGTATTTTACAAGGACAAAAAAGTTAAGCCTAAGTAATATCTTGATGCAGGACTCTTTATCTTCTGTTAAGAAAAGTGTAAAAGTAATGAAATAAAAAGCATTTGTATTATAAAAGGGATGTAATTTTTTATAATCACAAAATAAAAATGTTGTACTTATAGGAGCATTTTTATTGCTGGTTGCTTACGGGTTGCTTAAACATAAGTAATCGTTCCTTAATTTTTCCTCCTATTGGAGCAACTCTAGCTAGCAGGGAGAGTTCCTTAAAAATAAAATAAAAAATCCATTTTATTGAATCAATCAACTGATGCACAATAAAATGGAAAAAAAAAAAAAGGGTATTGAAGGCAAGCCAAAAGAAGAAGTAGAACAAATCAGTAAAATACAACAGATCATAAACTAATACATCAACCAACAAATTAGTAAAATACAACAGATCATGAACCAATAAATTAACTAACAACAAAAAGAAGAACAAATCTTGGCACCATCCCTACCGCGCTGCCATGTTTGGAGAAATCGTAGTGAACTTGTGCCCGCGCTTCTGCGAGCAAAACAACCACCGTGCCACCAGCATCCAATGACCACCGCGTTTGAAGCCACCAGCGAAACCAGCTGCTGCCACCAACCCATCGAATACCCTTACCCTCTCCCCCTTTACTCTCAGTGCTATCTTCCTTCTACTTGACACAATTAGCTTGTTTAGTTGTGGAGGTTTCGAAAGATAAGGGAAGAGATTTGAGAGATTGGGCAAGAGATTGAGAGACGGGGGAAGAAAAGGAAGGTTCTTCATATTGTGAGATGGATGAGAGATCTGAGATTGAGAGATGGATAACAAATAGGGGAAGAAGCTTCTAGAAAAAAAAAAAAGACATTTTGAGAGACAAAGCAATTAATTTTTGGACTATTTTAAGAGATAAAGAGATTAATTTTTGAACTGTTTTGACTTTTAAAAGAAAGAGAGATATTTTACTATCTCAAATATTATTGTTTGAAAATCATTAATTTTGGCAAATAATTTTCACCTTCACAAGTCACAAATAATACCAGTTTGAAAGAGAGATTAACTTTTGAAACAAATTTAAGTGCAAATGAAAAACAAGTGCCAATAAGTACAAACATTTTTACATGTATTAATTAAAACCATTGAATTAATATTTTAATTTGACAAAATTAAGTGCAAATAAAAAAATATAAAAGTGTGGGTTGCTTAAGAATTGCTTAAAATTACACCCATTGAAGCAAAAAATACATGAGTTGCTTAAAACTGATGTGGCATTGTAGAGTCCACTTAAGAGAAGATAAGATACTCAAAGTAAGTATCTTAAATTGCACCCATTAAAGATGCTCTAATATATTTACAGATGGAAGGGACAATGAATTAATTATACTTGTTTATAAAATTGGACACTGGAATTTTTTGTGTGTGAATGGAATTTTTTGCGATTAACTTTTAGATCAATATAATCGTGACTAAGTTTTTTCTAATTAATAATTTCATTTATTGATTTAGGATCGAGAAATCCAGTATGATTTTATTGAAAAAATATTGAAACACAATTTTTATTAGGTAATTCGTAAGGTTGAGAGATTATAATATATAAACTATATAGGATGGGTCAATTGAAGGATTTATACAAGGTGAATATACGTTGGGTCATGCCTTCATACTGATGACTAAGCCGACAATCAGCTTTATAAAAGACTTATAAACTTTTCGAGCTCCTTTTTTGTGGCCAAGTAGTTACATTAATTAGCTTTTTCTAATTAAATCATAAAATTGTGTACTTATGTAACTACATGACCTTTCACAATAATTATGTCAATCCAAAAGAAAAGACGTGGCAACAAGTATGAAAAAGTAGTATCGAAAAAGAAAAAAGTACTTATGTAACTTATTTGGTGTATCTACAATGTACAAGTAGTAAATGCAAACATGTCCAGTTATTAAAAAAGAAAAAAGAAAAAGAAATACAAACATGTCCAATTAAATGATGCTATGCAAGTCCCACATTTGCCGGACATGATTTGGTGTGATGTAGTCTATTCACTTTTATTTACACAAAATCAAAATTAAATATTAATCACATATTTTTTAATATTATTTAAAAATGTTATTACTTTCTTTTAAAAGTGATATATTTACAAAATAAATAAATTAAATTTTAAAAAATGATAAAGAATATATTAAAAATGTGTAAAAAAACATATTACTAACATTGCTCTTATTCCCTCCCCCGCCCCTTCTCTCTATGTATCTATCTATCTCTCTCTCTCTCTCTCTCTCTCTCTCTCTCTCTATATATATATATATATATATATATATATATAGAGAGAGAGAGAGAGAGAGAGAGAGAGAAAAAGAGGGATATATACATATATATATATATATATATATATATATATATATAATATTTTAGTATGTGCAATGCCCATAATAAATTATTATTTTGTATGGTTTAATTACTCATTTAGTTCCTATATCTGTACAATCATTATGGTTTAGTCCCTACACCAAGAAACTACTCGTTTCAGTTCTTATACAAGCACAATTTTTAGGTTTTGGTCCTTATCGTCGAATACCATTTAATGTTATTAACCATGTGATGATGTCGCGTTGACATGGCATTGATTTGGTGTTAAAGGGTTTGCGCTTTTCATTTTAGTCCCTATACTTAGACTATTTTTACATTTTGGTCCTTATACTTGCATAATCTTTACGTTTTAGTCCATATATAAGCAATTTTTTATGTTTTTGTCCTTGTCAACATCGCCCCCTATCTTTTTCCTCCTCCTCCCCATCTTTGTCTGCTTCTCTTCTTTTTCCTTATCAACACCTCCCTCCTCCTTTATTTTGTGGGTTCTACTTCTTTTAAATCTTCTTGCATCAACTAATTCTCATTGACCCTAAATCGGAAAGTCTCGAGATTACAAAGTTCAAACATGCTTCTTGGACAAGATGCAGTAGCTTACAAGTAGCGATTTGTATGGGCACTCCTTGTAGTGGTGGTGACTTGCTGCATCATTTTAATCTTGTTGCATAAAATGCTTGGAGATATACCATGTTAAAGGACCAAACGCTTAGAGACATATGATGCATCGTTTAATTGTTTTAATCTTGCTACATCAAATGCTTAGGTATTCGTGTCATTGTTATGTGAGCAATTTTTTATGGTTTAATCCTTATTGTCAATTGCCATGTAACTCTGTTAGATCTAGGTTCTCTAACACTGCCACAAAATCGATATTGGCTGTGTAAAACCTCCAGAATTTTTCTAACAATTGTTAAACTGCTAGAAATTTGAAAACAAAAATGTTTTCACCACACATTGCCGCTAGAGGCGATTTTTGGCAGTAGAGCCCTTCTCCGTGCTTCTTTCTTTTCTTCTGTTTTTCTTTATCCTTCTTTCTCTTCCCCTCTCTTCTCCCTTCTTTCTCTTCCCTTCCTTTCTTCATTCTTCTTCTTCTCCCCCTCTTCCCTTTTTTATCTCTCCATAGAAACCAACCAACGTACAACCTAAACATTTCATTCATTGTTTCATGTCAATGAGCATGCATCTTCCTTCTATTAATATGTGATCCAGAAAATGAATTAAATGGCAACTTATATGTTTCTAAGTGTTAGATGTAACAAGATTAATTAAAATGATGTAGCAAGTCATTGCCACTATAAGGAATGCCTACACAAATTGCTACTTGCAAGCTACCTTTGTCTTATCCCAAAAGCGCATTTGAACTCTGTAACATCGAGACTCTTCAATTTTGGGTCAATGAGAATTAGTTTATGCAAGAGGATTTAAAAGAGGCAGAACCCACAAAATAAAAGGAGGAGGAAGTTGTTGACAAGGAAAAAGAAGAGAAGGAAACAGAAGAAGGAGAGGGGAAGAAGGAGGAAGAAGAAAAGAGGGGAGAGGTGTTGACAAGGACTAAAACATAAAAAATTGCTTGTATAAGGACTAAACCATAAAGATTGTGCAAGTATAAAGACCAAAATGTAAAAATAGTGCAAGTATAAGGACTAAAACGTAAAACACAAATATGTCAATGCCACTCCAGTGCCACATCATTGCTATGTTAGTACCACATCGTTGCATGGTTAATGACATTTGATGGCAGGGACTAAAATGTAAAGATTATGCTCATATAAGGACTAAAATGAGTAGTTTTTAAGTGTAGGAACTAGAATATAAAGATTGTACAGATATAGGGACTAAATGAGTAATTAAACATTTTTATATAATTAAAATTTGTAATAAATAAATATTTTGAAAATATAAATTATATTTTGGTTTTATGATAAATAATTTACATTGTGATACAAAGTTATTTTTAACCATTAACAATTTTTTTTAAAAAATTATTGAAATTTAATTCAAAAATAAACATGAAAAGTATACATTAGAAGAGATAAGTGGTTAAAAAAACCAGGTATATTGATAGAGATAAAAGAAAAGTGATTTGAAATGGTTGACAAAGAAATTTTTTGGGTTAGTTGTTAAATAAAGTTAATTTTGAAGTCAAAATTAAGAAATATATTTGAAATAAATAAACAAATTAAAGAATAAAACTAAATGTTCAACATACAAGATTAGGATAACACATGTAACTTAATGAGAGTGAGAATAATTCCTAAAAACACTTTTATTCAAAAATAATTCCTAAAAATGTAGCCTATGATGCAAAGAATGACAATTTTGGAGTGGGGGTTAGGCTCTAATGAGAGTAGGATGCTTGCACATATGCATTATCAAGATGATATGGGTGATCAGTCCTTGGATAATGATGTTTGATCAGATTTATACTTCTTTTATTTATATATATTTTTCTAGTGTATTTTTACTATTATATTACCTCAATGAGAATAGTTGTATATGACGATTATTTTTATTTATTCTTATATTATTATTTATATTATGTCTCCATTATCCTTTTATAATTTTAATTTAGTACCCATATTTTATAATTTATCAATAATAAATAAAGAAACTAATTTTAAAAAAATTATAAAGCTAGCATCAGTTAGGCCAATGCTAACTATTAGCATCTACGTATAGGGTTTGCTCATTGGACGACATTAATAGTGTCAATTTCATATTAGCTTCAACCTTTTATTTAATTTAGCATCTGCCAAGTGAATGCTAGCGTTAGTTTCGGTGTTTTTCTTCCTTTGTCTTAACTTTCACGTATGCATTAGTGAAACCGACGCTACTTACCCCTTGTTTGGTAGGAGGGGAATGGGTGAGAAATAGGAGAGAGAGGTGAGAAATAAGTGTGTGTAGTTGTTTGGTGGGAGGAAGAGGAGAGAAATGGAACAAAAGATGAGGTGGGCCCCACAGTTTTTTATTTTCGGGCTGAGATGTGTAGAAATACGGAGGAGAGAGGCGAAATTCAATAATTTGTGACGTTTTTTTTTTCTGACGGTTAAAAACCTCTAGAAAGTGTCATTTTTTTGGTAATTTTTAACATTTTAAATCGCCACAAAGTGTAATAGTCGACTATCCAAAATCATGAATACACAATAGTCGACTATTAACCCTATAACTTGATTTTATTTATTTATTTCTCTCTTTCTATTTCTCACTTATTTCTCTTATACTAAACACATCTATTTTTACTCTATTTATCACCTATTTCTCTCTTTTATATTTTCATTCACTCTATTTCTTACCTATTTCTTTTCTTTTTACCAAACACAAGGTTAACGCTGGCCGCCAAAAAGTCGATACTTAATATTATTTTCACAAAAATTGCATCAGCTTCGATACTAATGCAAAACAGACGCTATAATCACATTTAACATCGGTTTTTATTAGAGTCAATTTTTGGCCAACGCTAAATACGAATTTTCTTGTAGTGTTTAATTAATTAGTATATAATTTTTTTATTCTCCCATAATATGATCGCAGAAATTGTGATTCAACGAACATGTAATCTACACTAAAAAAAATACAGTAAAATATTAGTTATTAAATAATAAAAAGAAAAGCAGATATTCCGTGTAAGAATGCCAAAATTCGTTGGTGACAGATTGCAACTCAACTTAAGCAGCCAATGTAGTGAATGTACATATGTCGATAAAAGAAAAACAAAAACAAAAAAATAAATATAATATCCCGTGATTAGCAAAGCATTACAGAAGATTGACGTAGTGCTCATCTCAATATTTATGCATATATTCAAAATTTCCCTGCAAATTTGTGTCTTGTATGCAGCTAAATAGGAAATGAAAATTGCTGGGCATACATCAAAGTAACTTTATTCGTGTGTACAGAAAGCAAAACGTGAAAGAAAGAACGTGATTTTGATTAAAGAAAGACGTCAACATTTGAAATTAAATTAAACCGAATCAAATTTTAATATCTAGACGAGACAAGAGGGGTACCACCAAAGACATGGTTTAAAAAGTAGAAAATGAAAGATTTACGTAATAACTAATAAGTAATAAGAAAGCTACATTTGCGTTATTTATTTACCTGTGCCAAGCTTACTTTTCTCTCTTAGAATCCTTTTTCGCGATCTTTATTTGTTGTCGGTTTCAGGCTTTCAGCTGAAACTTCTTATCGTGGTCAATTTCAATGACAACGACACCGTTTGCTTTGCACATGCCAGTGCAATTATATTGTGAAGGTCTGCTGCATAAACTATAAACGCCCTGATAAATTTGCATGCACTTTTGAAAATTTATTTGCATAAAAAAATAAATGAGAAGAGAACAAAAACATATTAGATAAAGCTTTTAATTTGGTCTTTCAAATTTATATGTTTCATTATATTAGATCTTTAAAAAAAATTATCATCAAATTAGTCTTTTATATATTCTTTGTCATGACATCAGTCTTTTAAAGATTTTGCCATCAAATTAGTTTTTAGAAATTTAATCTAATATCCAATTAAAAGATTCTTTTTTATCATTATTTCATTCATCTATATATATAGACGAATATAGTCACAAATTAAATATGTATTTTATTCAACTTGTTTTGAAGAAATGGTTGTTTTTCTTTTTTTGCAATTTTTTGAAAGATTTTTTTTAAAATATTATTTCTCTTGAAATAAATTTTTTTAGAGAATTTCTCTTGAAATAATTGTTACCAAAAATGTTATAAATTTTTTAGGGACTTTCATGATGACAAAACCTTTCAAAGAATAATAAGATATATAAATGATTTAAATCTTTGATAAATTAATTTAGTGACCAAAATTTTTAAAGAATAAATATGATAATATATGTAACTTTGAAGAACTAAATTAAGAATTTTTTAATTCATTAGAGTCGGCCTAGTAATAGGAAGTTTGGGTAGTTTGTACGAAATTAGTAGTTTAAACCTCAGTGTCGTCATTATACATAAAAAATGAAAATTTTCTCAAATATTTAAAATTATAAAAGAATATGCATAATTATTTCAAACAAATTTAAAAGATATAAATTGTAAACTATTTAAAATAATAAAAATATTTATAATCAAATGAAAAGAATTTAAATTTTAAAAAGAAAGGTTCAAAAGACATGTTATTTTTTAGGATAATTTTACTTCTCTTTAATTTCGCCCTTTCTTAATTGATCCCACTCAACTTTTTTGTGGCACTTAACCTTTCTCTACTTTAGACTAAAGTTAAACTTACAAGTTTTTCATCATTGCTAATGTTGGTTAGGTGAATTTTTTATATTTTGTAGAAAATTATGTTCATTATTGACAACAATTTAATTATCTAAGATACTGAAGGATAGGTTTATCTGTTAATCATGATGTGTAAGGTTAAGCTTTTTAAATTTTGGATGAAACGGGCGACTCCATAATTTCGGTGGACTCATATGTAAGATCTCTATTAGTATGAAAAAGAGAAACAAGATTCACTCTTGATTGTTTAATAAAACAATAACTAGTGAGTTATATTTGTTGAAAGAAAAATGCCAGTACCAACATGTTCCAGGAACCAATTTAAGCCACACAATAAATGAGTCAGTACAATTTAGAAGAGTATGAAGGACAATTTCCTCACATCTACCCCTGAAAGACATTATATCCTCCATCTACCCCTCAGTACATATTTTATCCTCCACCCGATGAAGATGATGTTAGTCAATAAAGCATCACAAGTGACTTCACATAGAAAGATGCAGATATGTTGAGGAGCATTTAATTACTCCTTTTTACAAATTGGAGTGCAGAGCACGCTTTTTTTTTTTGGTAAAAAATATATATTTTACAACATGCGTTCTTTGAACAAGACGAAATAGCACCTTTATTCTAGATGTCTTTGTGGAATATCAGAGGTGGTAAAATTCAAGTATATTCATGATTTCATTATTTTGATTTTTAAGTTCTTAAATAGCACACTTTCTTATTCCTATGTTTATGTGTATGAAATAGCATTTATTAGAGGAGATAAGCTTCTTAAATGGATTTCAATTTAAAAAGATTAGTTTCTAGCTTTCGGTTAGGGGATATCTCAGTTTCACAAAAAAATAAAACACATTTTAATTAATTGATGTCAAAGAAAACATTTTTTTCTTCAAAATTAAGATTTCACGTAACCAAGTTTATTAATGAAAACTTAAGTGGGCATTTGTTTTAAGGTATCATATTACATTATCAAGAATCATATTCTCAAGAAAATTATAACTAGGAATGTTATTCTTGAGTATATTTAAAAAGATGTTTGGTTATATTTTAGTATTCCTAGTAATATTTTTTAAAATTCAAAATAATTAAATAAAAAATAAGTGAAAATGAAAGTTACAGGTGTAATAGAAAATAACTTCCCATATTCTTATGAAAATATCACTTTATCACCCTTCATCGTAGGAATAAAAATTACTTAAACAATAAAAATGTAACTTTCTTGAAAATAAAACATGTCTGAAAATCTTTTTTCATAATCCTCTAACGAACATGGGAATATATATTTTTACCTTCATATCCTCATGAGTAAAAAAGTATGACGTAAAACAAACGTGTCTAGATAGTTTAAAGTGTAAGAAAATTAAGTGACAGGAAAAAAAAAAGTAATTGATGTTAACTTCTAACGGAGAACAAAATCAGTTTCACTTTGATATAAAATAAAGAAATGTTAAGTGACAATAAGCATAATTGAGATAAATTGAAAAAAGTGTGAAACTAATAAATAAGAGTAAACTGTAACATCTTTTTTTAAACAAAAAAAGGTAAGAAATTAACTCATTTTTAATTCAATATACTTACATGATATGAAAATTCTTCCATTATTATCATTACATGACAATTTTTTAAAATTTTAATTTTTTCCATCGTATCTTTATTTTTGTTTTGATTTTTGACTTTTCATTTCTTTCATTTATATCTCTGATGACTTTTTTTGTAACCTTTTTATTTTTATATTAGAGAACAATCATGTGCTCTGCATAAATAAGGAAAAAAAGGGGTAAATTTTCAAATCTCAATGCAAATAAAAATGAGAAAGAATAACTATCGATGTGGAAAAAAAGTATTAAGTCAGAAATTAACACCTATCCTGTCCTGGACAAAATTAATATAATTATAGATAATAGTAGGGTCATACTGTGTACCAATTATGAGTTTGTTCCTTCCAAATTTACTCTATAGTCTTAATTATCCCTTCCTTTAAGATGAAAAGTTTGCTTGAATCTTTTAAAAATTTATTTAGGTTGAAAGCTTCCTCTTACTATTTTTCATTCTAAATTAATCATTAACATTAAAGTAACGTGCCCATTTTTATTTATTTTTTTTGAAAGGTACTTTTGTTAACATTATTAAGGATTACTTTGTTCCTAGGTAATATTAATGACATTATACCATATAGGATAAGATAGTAACAGAGTTAACATAAAAGAATATGGTTCACTAATTTAATAACGTAAAAAATTGATTTAAATAAAATTTAGCTTAATTAAGTTACTCTATAAGTCCTTATAATTTTATTAATTTTTAAATAAATCCTTAAAATTTAACAAAAGTTAATAACAATTAGTGAGTAGGGATTCAATTTAAAAATTTTTAAAATTAAAATTATGAAGACTCGATTAAAATCTTTTAAATTATAGAAATTTATGTAGAAACTTAATAAATTGAACTATAAGGACCTACATAATTTAATCTAAAAATTAATTAGAAATTGAATTTAAAATAAAAAAAAATAAAAAAAGGAATATGTTCTTGTCTTTTTTTGTATATTCTAATTTATAAATGTTCAAATCCAATTATAATTTGACCCATAATTGATTTGAATTAGTTTAGCGATAATACATCTCTAATATCTTCGAATAATAGTGTACTAATTATTCTCATTTTATATTTTAAATTGATTTCATTATCATGCTTATAACTATGTATGTATTTTTATTATTGAAAATTGGTGTCCAGCATTGAACCTTTATACTCTTCCCAGTTTGAGCCATTGGTGAATTCACATTAGGTTGACCCGCGCCGTGTGAGAGGCTTCTTCTTTCTTCTTCTTCATCATGACTTGTGGTACACGAGTTATTACCATGATAAGAATTATTGTCAAGTGACGATTGAACACAATAGATCGATTTCCTATTTCACTATTTGACACGCTTCAAATTCAAAGACACTGTGACAAGGCGAAGCCGCACTATCTAGTTGACACGCTTGCCATGGTGGGTTCTGGTCATTCACGGCAGAAGGACACATATCAAGCCAATAATCAAGGACTCTTTAAATGAAAATTCAAATAACTGCATTGACATTTAAAATTTTCAAACACCAAAATAATAAACTTAGATCAATTGTTAAACAGTACAAATTTCTTTTTGGAAGGAATGCATCACAAGAGGTGACTGTGATTTGTTTAGCAAAGTTTGCTTATACATTTACTGAAAATTAAAAAAAAAAGAATTTTTAGTTAAAAGTTGTTGAGTTTATTGTATAAAAGATGCTTAATAAAATTAACTATGAATTAGTTTACAAATATAAATTGATATAAAAAATATATTTATGCGATTATTTACATAAATTTTATTTTTAAATAAATATAATTTTAAGATTTTGATTAATTTTGAATTTTCATTATTTTTTATTTAAAAATTAAATATTTAATTAAAAATTGAACTAAAATAAAAACATATGACAATTAAAATAAATCTTATTATATTTTAAAAAATAACCACAATTGTAAATGCAAGAGCGAGAATGGGTAGTTGAACCACCTTTATTCTTTATTACTGCCTTTTCTACAAACTATTGAATTCTGCATTGTGGAGTGTGGCTTATATTTTTTTCATTTTTTTAATCCAGGACTATTTATATGTCATCAAAATAATAAATATTAATTATTATATTTTATTTAAATGGTTAATGTTAAAAAATATATGCACATATTTTTTCAAGTAATCATGTCACTATTGACTAATTTTTTACTTTCATCAATTTATATGTAGTCATATAATTAAAACTTATTATTTTTATATTTAAAAAATGACGATTATTTTTTTATTATTATATAGTAATTAATTATATATTCTTTTTTTCTTTAAGTTATAATAATTATAGTTAATTAATTATTGTAATTTAACTGCAGTCAATCCTTTTTTCTTCTCTTTTGCATTACATAACAAGAGACAACCTAATCTAATATTAAGAAAAAATCAATAATCTTATCAATCGAAGTTGAGTTTAGAAAAAGAAATTAATTCCTTACAAAATGATGAATCGTAATTGAAATCTCTGTTAAGAGACACATTTATATTTTGTGACCGTACCTTAAACAGGATTTTTTTTTGGAAGATAAATAAAAAATAAATTAATGGTTTTATTTGATACAATTATTTTTTAAGAAAAATATTGCAAATGACTTTTTAACTATTTAAGAGAAATGAGTATATGGAAGGAATTAGAGAACAAATAATTTAAGAAAAAGAAAAAGTATTTTAAAAAGAGATATTTCACTTCATATATTTTAAAAAATAATAATTTTTGTACTAATCAACTTTTTCTTGAAAAAAATTAAAAATGGAATCCATGTATATGATCAAATTTGAATTATCTAGCTTTCGGAGCACTTCTTTCAAAAAGAGGAATGAATTCATTACTTTCTAAATACATGTTTGGTTTGAATTTTCTAACGCAGTTAACCACTTCCAAATGAAGCAGCTCTTCATAGCTTTTATGTAAACTAAGAATTGGACGTGAAAAAAGTTGAGAAACGCGCGTAATCAACGCGGAAGCAAACACGCACTAACTCATCCAGCACGTCCAATTTCCTTTTCATTCCTGATTTTCTCACTTCTTTCCACTTTCTTTAATTTTTAGTCGAAAGTATAATGGTAGTGAAAGTCCAGTCAACGAAAGAGTTGCCCATAAGTGATAAGATGTCTCATTTATTGAATAAGGAAAACTTAGTGTTTGTTAGGGTAAACATTTGTTAAAATTAATTTTTAATGAAATTAATTTTATTTAAAATTAATTTTAAAGTGAAGTAATTTATATTTAAATTTTTTCATTTTAAAGTTAGTAGTAAAATTCAATATAAATTTTTTCTATTTAACAAAAAACTACTTAAAATTGCTTTAATTCAAAATTAATTTTGGACTTAAAATCAATTTTTTAATGTGAAATCAAATATGTGAATATTTTTCTAAAATTACGTTAGTTGATATTTTAACATGAGTTTAGATAATTCAACATGAATCCAAACATGTACTTAAATATAAAGAGGATAATAATAATAATAATAATAATAATAATAATAATAACAATTTTGCAATTTAATATATTTGTCAACATTTAAATTTTTAGTTTGAATAAATTATATTTTAACTATATATATGTAAAAAATGAGTTACAAAAACATATATATATATATATATATATTGATTGTTGATTGGTATAAAAATATCTACACAAACATGATAGATGAAACAAGTAGCTTGATTTCCGTATTGTTTTCATTTTTTTTTTCAAATAACAAATATCTTTCATGTGAGATAGTCTTTTACGAGTTTTTTTTATTTTATTTTTTATTATTGAATAAAAGTGACGCAACGGAAAGACACTTCTAAAACGTGAGTGACATGTTGGGTTGCTAACAGAAGCTTTTTACAAGTTAGAACCATAATGTAATTAATTCTCTTAATTGAAAATTTGTTATTTTCATCTATGCATGTCTCTTATCTTTTATTTATTTATTTATTTTGTTGAAATGACCGACACCTATTTAAACGACGGAAATAAGCAAAAAGTTAAAAAACGTAGCCGAGTCTTTGTAATAAATACTATTTGACTTCCTCATTATACATTCATTAAAAACCTTTTCGTTTCTTGTACGACGACGCTTTCATCTCGATTTCTTATTTTAACTGCACTTATTTTTATTGTACATACATGCACTTACTCTTAAACACTCACTATCATACGGAATATTTAGGTTTCTTCTTTAACATTTAGCATCTTTAGTCTTATAAGAACGTAAAAACTTCATATACTTTCCATAAGAGAGTCAATTATACAATTTTCGTCAAAATATACCAAATTTTTTTGCTTCAAATGCGTATAAAAAAGTTCCTACTCAATTAAGAATTTTTATTGAAAATTATATTGACAACACAAAAATGAAAACAAAAAAAGTACTTTAAAAAAATCATCGTAGTTGTCTACCTTTCTAGTGCCCTGTCTTTCAAATTTTTTTCATATAGTTACACTCCAACCTAAATTTTTTTTGTACACGTTCAAAAACTACATAGCATCTTAAATTGTGACTTCAACGGTTCAACCCGAGTTAAGCTTGGCGGCGATGGGGAATATTTGTTACATTAATTACTCTTGGCAAACAAGTATTACAAAACATGAGGTTGGGCAGTTAAACATTACAAAACACAATCAATTAAAGTAATAAATATTCTGCTTGATTAGTCATGTGGACCATAGGATCATAACCACCAGAAAGCCCCGGACTGGATTCGATTTAAATTTACAGATAATGTATAATTATACAGAATTCGCTTTATTTGGTGCATGATCGCATAATGCCGCAGATACACAGAACTGTTTATCTCTTATTCTTCATAAAAATATTAAGAAACCCGTGGGGCCATTCAAGACTATTGCTTTGCCTTGCACAGTTGCACTTGCACATGACCAAAGGGTAATACCGTTCTTTTATGGGGATGAAGCAAAGTCATTGTCAGATTATTTTGTATGTGAAAATGGTCGATGTTCTTCAAATCAAATTAAAATGAGAAAGTTTACGTTCCACATTATCATAATTAACATTAGAACATTCACCCCAAATCAATGCCAATACTCTTCATCTATATGACGTATGTCTTAGCTCAAGTATCCCTATACAGTTACAGCATTATGGCACAATAGCTCAATTATATATAGAGCATTGGTGACACCCTCCTTGACACAAAACAGAGAAATCTGAGACCTGAGAACACAAAAACCATGATGTCACCAATCTCCCATTTGCCACTTCTAGTCCTCCTATTATCAGTTTCATTGGCAAATTCAGCTTCACTTCAAGAAAGTTTTGTCCAATGTCTCAACTATAATTCGGACAGAACATTTCCATTTGGTTCATCAATTTACACTCCAAGCAACCCTTCATTCACCAGCATCCTTGACTCCTCCGCGCAGAACCTAAGGTGTTTGGTGCCTTCAGCACCAAAACCCGAGTTCATATTCACACCCTCCCGTGATTCCCATGTCCAAGCAGCAGTAATTTGCTCCAAGAAACTTGGGATTCATCTTAGAGTGCGAAGTGGTGGCCATGACTATGAGGGAATCTCATACGTTTCAGAAATTGAGAGCCCCTTCATAGTTGTTGATTTGGTCAAGCTCCGTGGCATCGATGTTGACATCAAAAGCAACACTGCTTGGGTTCAAGCTGGTGCCACAAATGGTGAAGTGTACTACAGAATATATGAGAAGAGTTCAGTTCATGGTTTCCCTGCAGGCCTTTGCACAAGCTTAGGTATTGGAGGGCACATTACAGGAGGAGCATATGGAGCCATGATGAGAAAGTATGGTCTTGGGGCTGATAATGTCCTAGATGCTCAAATTGTTGATGCCAATGGCAAAATTCTTGACAGGGCAGCCATGGGGGAAGACTTGTTTTGGGCTATAAGAGGAGGTGGAGGTGGAAGCTTTGGTATCCTTCTTTGGTGGAAGATAAAGCTGGTTCCTGTGCCACCAACTGTGACAGTTTTTTCAGTTACCAAGAGCCTTGAGGAAGGTGCAACCAAGATTCTTCACAGATGGCAGGAAGTGGCACCCTATATTGATGAGAATCTCTTCATCAGAGTCATCATTCAACCATACAGTGCTGGAAACAAAACTCAGAGGACTATCACAACCACTTACAACGCTCTCTTCCTTGGTGGAGCCAGAGCACTCCTCCAAGTCATGAAGACCAGCTTTCCTGAGTTAGGGTTGACAAGAAAGGATTGCTTGGAAACTAGCTGGATCAAATCTGTGCTCTATATTGCAGGCTTTCCAAGTGACACACCCCCAGAAGTTCTGCTTAAAGGAAAATCAACATTCAAGAACTTCTTCAAGGCCAAATCAGATTTTGTGAGACAACCAATACCAGAAACCGGGCTTGAGGGGTTGTGGCAAAGGTTGCTGATAGAAGAAAGCCCCTTGATGATTTGGAACCCATATGGTGGAAAGATGAGCCAATTTTCAGAATCTGATACCCCATTTCCTCACAGAAATGGAACACTATATAAAATTCAGTACCTGTCTACATGGCAAGAGGGAGACAAGAATGCTGCAAAGCACATAGATTGGATTAGGAAGCTTTACAACTACATGGGTCCTTACGTGTCTAGCTTACCAAGGGAAGCATATGTGAATTACCGGGATCTTGATTTGGGAATAAACACCAAGAACAGCACAAACTACATACAGGCAAGGGCTTGGGGTTATAGGTATTTCAAGAGCAATTTCGACAGGTTGGTAAAGATAAAAACCAAAGTGGATCCTGAAAACGTCTTCAGGCATGAGCAAAGCATCCCACCACTTCCTCTCTGAACCAAAAAGGCAAGAAATGGGAAATAAGGCACTGTGCTGCTGCAATCATTACACTGGTATCTATAAATTTGTGAAAGGGTTAATATGCTAGCTATTTAGAGCAATAAGGATACAATTAGCTTAGTTGCTTTGTTTTTGGTCAATATAATGTTGTGAGATACATATTATGTACCTAATTGTGTTCTGTCTTTGTGATTTGTTATTTCACTAGATATGTATGAGTGACTGAAGTTTTGTTTCTCAAGCAAAAACTCTGGTACCACTAATAATCTTATTCCTTGATCTGAAACTCTTAATTATGATTTCTCTAGTGTCACTTGGAAGCACAAACAATAATGCTTCGCAGCCTTGTCCTGTTCCCTCCCTCTAGCAAATAAATTTTTGGATAGGGAAACGTATCTCTTCCACCGTGCCAATTATTATGTCGACTATATCGATCAGTAGCCAAATTTTTGGCTTCAGTCAAAACACATCCCAAGCTTCAAATTTGTAAAAACAGTGGGATCTCAAAGTTTAGGAAGCACAATTATTTAGGGGCACCGGTGAACATTTATTTGCGTTTCATTTAGACATTAAATAGAACATTTAAACCCAATAATTCTACTAGGATCTAAAGAGAACCCGTAACTTAAAAACATCATTGAAAGCTCTCATTAAACTTCCTTATTATTATTTTGGTACAAAAACGAAACTTCATAATCAACTTCCATGCCACGAAGCAACAACAAATGAGCTCTAGGTCACGGCAAATTTAGGCTCTGTCTCAATTTTTTGTTATAAAAATTATTTTCTAAAATAAATCTAAACTATTGAATAATCAATTTCTCATCTAAAATCTATTGAGGATTAAAAAATGTTTTCAAAACAAGTGTTTTGAAAAACAAGGAATAAAAATCGCTGGGAGGTGTTTTCTCATCATTTTCTTCTGTTTTCTTCAAGTGTCCTGTTCAAGTGATCACAGAACAAACATTTAGAAAGAAAAAATGTATGTAGGGACAAACACCTTCAAATATCTTCACGAGATAAACAAATTTTAGAAAATATAAAAATAAAACTGTTTTTGAAAACAGTAGACGACAATAGCCTAGTGTTTTGTGTTTTCTCTTCATTTTCTGAAAGTTGCTTGTTACCTTTTTATTATTCAGAAGGGATAGTGTATCAGTAGATCTTTAAATTTTTAGATAATTTTTAATTAGATCTTTATACTATAAAATTTGTAATTGAGTCCTCAATTTTTAAATTTTTTTTAATTGGGTTTCTGGCATTAAATTGTTGTGAATATTCCTTTAACTTGGATGGAATATTACCTAGTAAAAACTCAATTAAAAAAAACAGTATAGGAATCTAATTAAAAATTATTTAAAAGTTCAGGAACCTACTTAATAGTTTAAACTTTTTTTTATTTTTTTATCTTGATTTTACCTTTGTTTTACTTTAGAAAAAAATGGAAAATTTTAGAAAAATGTTGTCACATTATTATTATGTGACTAAATTGCATTTTTGTCCACCTATACTTTTCAATTTGTGATTTTAGTCTCCCTATTTTTAATTCTACAATTTTAGTCTTCCAATTTTTAAAAATCCTAAAATTTAGATCTTTTTTTTTAATTATATAATTTTTTTCCTCCAGATTTAAAAATTTTTCGTTAAATGTTTATCTATTGACTGTTAATGTCTCAATGCTGACTATGACGTGACATTAGTTTATTAAATATTATATATCGCATATTTAGTTTAATGTCACATCATAGTTAACGTTGAGGTGTTAACAGTCAATAGATGAACATTTAACGGTTGAATCAAAATTGTAGATTTTTAAATTTTGGAGACTAAAATCAAAGAATTAAAAATAGGTGTAAACTATTTACTGGTTTTGTAGATGACTAATCTCTACTGAAAATTTTGGCTAACCACTTTTAATGAGATATCTTCTCCTAACCACTTTTTTTTATCCACAAGATCCAAATCCAAGACTTTACTAGACTAATATAATGTTAGTAAATAAAAAGGTTAAACTGTTGAGTAGGTCTCTGAACTTTTAGTCAATTTTTAATTAGATCATTGTACTATTTTTTTTAATTGAGTCCTTAATCTTTTGAATTTTTTTTAAATTTATTTCCTGGGACAAACGACAATCAGACGAAAATTAACTCGATGGACCTAATTAAAATTTTTTTTAAAAAATTAAGAATTCAATTACAAATTTTTTTAGTATAAAGACCTAATTAAAAATTGTCTAAAAATTCAGAAAACTACTAATGTATTATCCCTATTCTTGAAAAAAAAAAAAAACCACAACTTATATGCTCACAAGTCCCAACTGGGGAACTTATGTGCAATGGCAACTGGAACTGAAGCGAACTATGTTGTATTTCTTTTCGTGTTGAACCACTTAAAATCTCTTTTCATCGAAAAACTTTGGCTCGAATTTAGTAAGTTTAATATTTTAGTGGAAGCTTATTATACATACAAAATTTTCTTATAATATTTTTTATAGTTCTATTTTTCTTTTCTATCTCTTTCCATTACATTACTTATCTTATATGCCTCTCTCTTATTTTCCTATTTCTCTCACAATTGAGAAACAATTGTAATATTTTGTTGTATATAAAAATAATTTCTCTTTTAGTAAAATGTAGTACTTTAAGCTTTAAAGCCAAGTGTAATTTGCATCCACTAAATGGGAAAGTATTAGCGTATTACTATACGGTCAGTGACATTAAGTTTGTAAAAATTTACAATTAGATTTTTTACATTAATTAAACTATCCCTGGAATAAAAAAATTCTTATAATAATCATACATCTAAAAATAATTTTCATTAAAATCATTTTAATAATGTATTATTTTAAAATTGATTTTCAAATAAATATTCGCAAACAATCAATTATCGCAAACGTATTTTAAACCAAAATTAAATCAAATTTCTAAACTCAGAAAAACGTTTCTAAACTCTCATAAAAAAGTTTCTTAACTCTAATCTAAATACACGTTCCTTCATCTTTTATTTAAATTTGCTATATGGGGTCATCAGTGGGCCTCATTGGGCTTTTATTTAGCTGTGTATTTTATTTTCTTTTAGAGGAGTGGATGAAGATATTTTATGGGCCGTGCTATTCCTACCTAATTTTTGACTTTTTTTCACCTTTATATTGCTTGTTTATTTTTTTTCCAAAAATGCATCGGACAAAAATGCATTTTTATTATATAAAATACACAACGAAAAAGTGTTTCTATTGTGTTAAGGAGGTGCGCCCTTCATACAATGGAAATATATTTTTGTTGTATATATTGTATAACAGAAACGCGTTTTTATTGTGTATTGAGGGCGCACCCTGTTAATACAACATAAACACATTTTCATTGTCTATTTTGTATAATGAAAACACATTTTTATTCTATTAATTCTTTTGAAAAAATTTATTGAAATATTAATTATAATATAATTTATCCTTTTTAATTTTAATCGTATTAATTATATAGATTACCATTTTTAATGAAATCAAATTACTTATGATACAATTTACCCTTTTTAATAGTAATCAAATTTATTATGATGCAATTTTAAAAAATATACAATACAAGTTACCATTTTTAATAATAATCAAATTAATTATGATACAAATTTTCCTTTTTAATAGTAATCAAATTAATTATAATACAATTTAAAAATATATAATATAAGTACTCATTTTTAATAATAATCAAATTAATTATAATGCAAATTACCCTTTTAATAGTATCATAAATAGCATCATAATTAATTTAATTACTATTAAAAAAGATAATTTATATCATAATTAATTTGATTATTATTAAAAATATAACTTGTGTCGTATATTTTTAAAAGTTATATCATAATTAATTTGATTATAATTAAAAAGGAAAATTTACATCATAATTGTTTTGATTATTATTAAAAATGGTAACTTATTGTAATTAATTCAATTTCAATTAAAAAAATGTATCATAATTAATTCGATTAAAAGAAATTGTAATTAATTTGATTTAATTAAAAATAATAATCTATATCATAATTAATATGATTAATATTAAAAAGGATAAATTATATCATAATTAATATTTTAATTATTTTTTTTCAAAAGAATTAGCACAACGAAAACGCACTTCTATTGATAAATTGAGATGAGAAGAAGGAAGAGAGAGAAAGTAAAAAAAGAATGAGGATAAAATGATAATTGATTATGTTTTTATGAAAAGGGCAGGCGGGCGGGGGGAATGAGAATAGCAGCCCAAATTTTATTTAACCATTACAAATTACTGTTCCCTGGTGGTTGCTTAAGTGATTAAGAGCTGGAACATGCAGAAACTATAGAAGAGAAGGGGAATTTGATTTCTAACAATATTTTCCATCCTCTCCCCATTCACCACCCGCAAATATGAAAAAATAAAATAAAATTACTGATTACTAAATAAAGAATATTTTAACCGTGAACGGTAGTTTAATTGGGAACCCATGTTTCACATAAATTTTACCCATAATGTAGAATTTTAATTTCACTAGCAACGCTATATAGAATTCACTAACCTGGGTATGTGTTCAATAACCTATGCGGAATTGTGGGGCATATACAAAGGTCTCTCGCTGGTCTGCGATAGGGGCTTTATGCATGTCATTGTTAACTCTGATTTTCGCACAGCCTTAGATCTCATTTTGAACGGGTGCAAGGAGATGTATCCCTATATCACTCTATGCCTCTAGTTCGTGATATCAAAGGTTTAGCAAGGACCCACAATCAAATTGTTTTCCAGCTTGTTCTTCACAAAGGCAACCGAGTAACGGATGCACCGAAACATGATTTTTCTTTGGATATAGATGAGCGTGTTTTTTATTTTCTTCGTGCTTTTTTATGTTTACCTCTTTTGGCAGATTTTGCTAGTATATCATTTTCTAGAGGGTTTTAGTGTTGTTTGGGTTATGCTCCTTCTTTTCCTTACAAAAAAATAATTGGGAAATGAGTTTATATCATTAATTTTAATATTTTTTTTTCAAATGCTACTAAGTAGTGTAAAGTTAGAGATTTTCTTTTACATCGAAGAGTACTTAGAAAGGTACTTTAAGAGTTACAGATTATCCACCAAGTTGTTGGTGTGAATTGAGATCAGATTTGATCTCTACGAGATCTTAAGAGAAATTTCATACATCTATTCTTTAATTGTATTAATTACCTTGATTTGTGAATAGCCAAAATAATTAGTTTTACATGTATATATATCTTTCCTCTCTTGTAAAGATATTATTCGAAAATAAAATGTCCTTTATCATGTCAACTTGACATGGTATTAGAGCATACAATCCCTACCTTGTTTTGACCATGGCTTATACAAGGTCCCTTAACAATGAAACCTCCTCATCCTTTATCTTTGCCAAGTTGACCACAAAAATGACAGAAGTTTTGAACTGAGCTTCAGCTCCACCTCAAATCAATTCTAATCACATGATTGCACCTTTGGCATAAAATTGGATGGCAGCAACTATGCCCTTTGGTTCCAAGTAGTCGAGATGTATATCTCAGGCAAAGACAAATTGGGATATATCAATAGTGATCTTCCTCAACCTCCTTAAACAGACTTTGCCTTTCAATGTTGGCAGACTGACAAGCGATTGTTAAAGGGTGGCTAATTAACTCCATAGATTCCTCCCTCACTGGCAATTTTATTTGGTTCCCCACAACCAAGATGGCGTGGGACATAATTGCAACCACATATTTTGATGGTTGTGACCATTGTTTTGAAAACCGAACCGGCCAATTAGACTGGAAAACCGGTGAACCGGTTACCTGACCGGTTCAAATAAACCACAGAACCGATCTAAAGAAAAACCGGTCAAAGAATCGGAAAACCGGTCAAAATCAGCTAAAAACCGGTTCACAGCGGGTCAAAGAAAAATATTTAATACAAAATTATTTTGATTTTTTTTCTTAAAAAAAATAAAAACTAACCTAAAGTATTTATCATTTTCTTTTTTATTTTAAATATAAACTTGTTTTTATTAATAAATGTTGATGTGTATAATTAAAACTTATACTTAAGTATCATAACATATTTGATTTGCACTTATAGGTATTGTAAATGTAAAGAACCTATAAAATTATGTTTTATTTTTAATTTTTAGTATTACAAAATTATGATATTATGCTTTTCTAATATTATTTTATGTATTATTTAATTATTATTATTATTATTATTTTATTAATACCGGCTCAACCACGGTTGAACCATTGAACCTTGAACCAGTGCTTTGACTAGTTCAATGACTAGTCCAGTTTTAAAAACATTGGTTGTGACACCTCTCAAGTGTATGACCTTCGGTGTTGTGTGAACCATCTTAAATAAGCTGGTAGCTCGTTGGAAAAAAATACTATAATGATCTCCAAGGACTTTAGTGTGAAATTAACTTCCTTCATCCAAACTTGATGGAATGCCCCATTGATATCTGACACTACAATACCCTTGTCCAAGAAGATCACTTATATGTATTCTTGGATGGGCTTGATGATTGCTTAGATAATATCCAAAGTGATGTTCTGCAGATGAAACCATTCCCAACAGTGGAGGAAGCCTATGCACACGTTTGGAGGGGAAGCCCTTTGTCAAGCAGTGATGATAGATAACTCTAATGAGATACCCAAAGCGATTCTCCCATCTAAGAGTCTTAAATTGTAGAACAATAAGGGAATTCCCACTCCAAACACAAAGACTCATTTGATGGTACCAAGGGTTTTCATTATGAAGGTACCAAACATACTTGTGAAACCTACTTCAAACTCCATGGTTATCTCAATTGGTGGGTTAAGTTCCAAGCTCAAAAACATTAAGATACAAGTGATGCCGATAGTAACCCAAGAAAAGTTGTCGTAGCTATTGCAGAACCACATCTTTCCCTCATTCTAACAACAAGTGGCTCTACCCAAGGTAATGCTCTACTTGGTTCTAATCATGATGGTGGCTACAATACATAGATACTTGATTCCAAAGCTATCAATCATATGACGTTTGATGCGACTGATTTTTTTGAACACTTAACCACTTAACATATAAGTGTTGCCAATGCTAATAGTGGCTTATCTTTGGTAACAAGGGCTAGGACTGTGATGTTATCATCGGCTCTTTTACTATCTAATACGCTACTTGTTCCTTCTTTCTCTTATAAGTTGCTATTTGTGGGTCAAGTCACTAAAGACTTGAATTGTGTTATGTTGATTTATCCATCATTCTATCTTCTTCGGGATATTCTCGCCAAGGATATAATTAGGCATGGTGTAAGAAAGGGACTATATTATATGGAGGATTTCAATGTAGATCGAGCACACCATGTACATTATCCAAGTAACCTCAAAGTGGAACAAATTTTTCTTTGGCACCGTCGACTAGGCTATCCTTCATTTGGTTACCTAAAACATGTATTTCCTAATTTATTTTCAAATACATTATTGTTGGACTTTAAAAGTGAGACTTGTATTTTAGTTAAAAAGTCATCGAGTCAATTTCTCATTGAATATGAGTAAGAGTGATGTTCCTTTTGCTTTTATGCATTGTGATGTATAGGTTCCATCACCAAAATCCTCTATCTCTAGTTTTTGCTAGTTTGTGATATTTGTTGATAATTGTACTTGAATGACTTGGATTTACTTGTTGAAACAAAAAAATGAGGTGTTTCACATATTTCAACTATTCCATAAAATGATTTAGACTCGATACTTAGCAAAAATTTGTATCCTTTGCTATAATAATGGTGGTGAGTGTGCAAATCAATTGTTTTGATTATTTCCAACATGGACTTATTCGTGAGACCTCATGTCCCTAAACTCCTAAGCAAAATCGCATTGCAAAACATAAGAATTGTCACATCCTTGAAATTGCTCGCACTTTTTAACTTGGAGCACATATGTCTGGCTACCATTAAGCTAATGCTGTTACTACAATAGTTTATCTCATTAACCAGATGCCATTAAAAGTGCTTGAATTTAAGACTTTACTACAAACTTTGTCTACATTTGTACCATTACCCACTATACAAATGCTCCCACCTTGAGTCTTTGGGTGTGTTGCATTTGTTCACCTACAAAAGAACCAAAGCACAAAACTTGATCCTTTCATTGCCTATTTTTGGGATATGGTGTTCACTAGAAAGGTACTGTTGTTATGACCCCCTACTACAAGCACACATATGTAACAATGGATGTCACATTCCTTAAGTTTGACACTTTCTACTCCCCAACCTCCTTCAATTTTTCTCTTTAAAGGGAGACACGAGAAGAAAAGTCAAATTAGTTGACATTTGATTGGTTCAAGGATATTGATACACTATCTAATGAGACTCCACAAACTTAAACTGAAGCTAAAACTGAAGTAGCGGAACCCCTTACTCTTTAGCGCCTAATGACCCATCTCTAGAGAATATCATTGAGGTAAACTCTCTAGTCATTCCTAATGTTGATACACTTATTGGCTATCAGTTACCATATAGGCATAATCAGGGCAAATCATCGAAAAGATATTCTCCTAAAGTGGAGGACCGTAGATTGAGTTATCTTATTGCTAATTATGTCTCTACCAAGGCGTTGTTTGAACCCTTTAAGATGTTTGCTAATGAGCTCTTCTCATAGTGTCCTTACCAATGTTGAAAATGCTCTTGAAGACCTTAGATGAATTCAAGCTATGAATGAAGAAATAGAGGCATTAAATAAGAATGCAACATGGACTCTGGTTCCTTTACTAAAAAGAAAAAAACCAGTGAGGTGTAAGTGAGTTTTCTCTATCAAGTACAAAGTTGATGGGTCTATTGAAAGGTACAAGGCAAGACTAGTGGCTAAAGGCTTTAAGCAAACATATGGCATAGACTATCAAGAAACTTCTCACGTGTGGCTAAGTTGAGCATTGTTATAATTCTATTATCTCTTGTAGAAAATATTGATTAGCTATTGCATCAGTTAGACGTCAAGAACACTATTCTCTATTGACATCTTAAAGAAGAAATTTATATAGATATCCCTCCAGGCAAATTTTGACACTAAGGTGGTGTGCAAGTTGTAGCAAAACTTGTACGACTTGAAGGTCATATAGATACTGACTGGGCAAGAGATATCACAGACAAAAAATCCACCTCAGGCTATTTTACTTTTGTTGGAGGGAATTTGGTTACATGAAGAAGTAAGAAACAAAAGGTTATAGCATTATCAAGTGCTAAAGCTAAGTTTTGTGGGATGGTTAAGGGTCTTTGTGAGTTTCTTTGGCTTCGAAGGCTATTGACTAAAATTGGCTTTGCTCCAAGTTGTGCAATGAAACTTTTCTGTGACAATAAGGCTGCTATAGACATTTCTCATAATTCATTTCAACATGATTAGACCAAACATGTGGAAGTAGATCGACACTTCATCAAACAAAATCTAGAGACCAAGATAATTCAATTTCCATGTTAAATCTAAAGATCAGTTGGTAGATACACTAATGAAAGTTGTATGCAAGAGAAACTTCTACAACTCACTTGACAAATTAGGCATTTGAGATCTATCTCTACCACCAACTTGAGAGAAAGTGTTGACGTGAGTTAAGATCAAATTTGATCTTTGCGAGATCTTAGGAGAAATTTTAGGGATACATTCTTTAATTGTGTTAATTACCTTGATTTGTGTATAGCCAAAAAAAATTAGGTTTACATGTATATATATCTTTCCTCTCTTGTAAAGATATTATTCAAAAATAAAATGTTCTTTGTCATGTTAGTTTGACATGGGTTCCTCACATTGGCAACGAATTCAAACTCATGTCTTTGTGAAATATGAGTCCTATCTTTACTAACTAGCCTAACCTTCGTTAACAAGTAGTGTTGGAGTTTATAATTTATATCTTATTCTTATTTTTATTTTCACCCTTATACTGTAATAAAATTCCTTATCTATTGCCTCTTAATATTATACTATTTATTTTAATAAAAAGATATCCTTTAATATCATATTATTTATTTTAATTATTACGTTATTTACATTATTTAGTTTAAATTTTCAATATAATATTTAATCTTTAAACAAAAATGATAAGAGTTCTATAACACAAAATATTATAAGACCAACATGGTGTAGTATCATTGTCAAATAACCATACATTGAGAGATGTCAAAGGTTTGATCTCTATATTTGAGTGTATGGAAGAACATATGTCGAGAGATGTCAACTCCTTTAATGAATCTTTGTATCTCAAAACATTAGCCTCTAACTATCTGTCAAAGGATACCATAAGCAGTAAAAAAGTTTATAAGAAATCAAAATTAATTAAATAAAATATAAAACTATCATTACTTAAAATATATTATGAATAAAATAAAATTCATATAAAAAATCATATAAATATATCACTTTATGTTATTTTACATTTATTAATTTGTAAATAACTAATTTATCAAATATTTTTAATATAATAAATTAATTTAACAACTTTCGACTAACTATTTTGAGTTAAAAATTAATTTTTATTAGTTTTCAAGTAGTTGTTATGCTTTCAACTAACTTATTAACTATTTTTACAAACTACTATAAACAACAAAGGTGATTAAATTGAAACAACTCACATCAATTAATTCACGTACTTTTGTAGTTTTATCCTTAAAAATCTCATTCTAAGATCAAATAAACGCTGAAAGGATTTTGTGTTACTTGAGTTATTATCTTTTATTGTAATTTGTTAATGTTATATAAATTAAAAAGGAAATATATTTTTAAATATATACAATATATTATAATTTGTTATCAGATAGATGTATGGATACCCCTTAAAAAAATTAAGGGTGACGAAGATGGCCCCACCCTCAATATTCAATAATTACTTGAAAAATGAAATACGATCACATTCAGAGAATAATTGTTCCGATCCGAGTACTGTTCATATAGCCAAGATTGATTTTATTTATTTATTTATTTATTTGGTGAAACCAAGATTGCTTTTATTTTCCCAATTTTTATAATTGTATTTTATAATAAAATATTAAAATATTTGTGATTAGATTTTTCTGCACATTTTCTAAACGTAAAGACAACCTGTATCTTTTTTTCTTTTTTTTTCACAATGATGACAAATAAGATTTAAAGTTTTAAACTCAAAATTTTATATAAACCACCTAAAGTCTCCGCCTGATAACTTATATCCCTATTCTCTATATATATAAATTAAAATAACTATTTTGAATGAGAGTGTTTTTAGTTGTTTTTTAATGAAAGTATTTTTAACTGTCATTCTTTAATTAAAGTATTTTTAAAAAAATTTAACCTCTTATCTTTTTTAATCTATTATTTTTAATATCTTTAGTTTTAAATTAAATTTCAATTATTTTTTTAAAAAATATCAATAATTAAAAATTAATATTATATGATAATAATTATTTATTATAAATTTAAAATATAATTTATTTGTTCAAAAATATTTATTTATTATAAATTTTAATTATAATATAATTTATATATTCAAAAGTATTTATTTATTATAAATTTAAGTTATATAACAGATTAAAATACTAATTCCTTTTAAAATTTCTTCTCAGCACGGGGTTCTTTGTTATTGCCTGCCGACAACTTCGGTGTCCCACAATAACCAAACTTTGAAAAGGCAAAATAGAAATTGCTTGATCTGTCACACTTCAAGACAAAGATTTTAATCGAATGGGGGATGATGTTAACCCGGCCTAGTAGTAAGAGAATTTGAGTAATATTTATGAAGTTATAAATTTTAACTTCAATGTCAGTATGTTACCATTGTATCACCCAAAAACAGTGGAGGATGATGCTAGAACTATTTTTGGGAGTTTGTTGTTTGTCTGTTGTGGCCGTTGGGCCTTTTTCTTGTTGAAAGATTGTTTAGAATCAGAATGATTTATGATGCGAAGATTTGACTGTAATTGAATCTAGTTAACAATAATTCAATATGTAGCTTTTACTATATGATATATTTGATAATAAAATAATTTAGATAAATTATCAATAAATATAAAGTTATTCTTTCTTATATAATGATGACAGTGAAATTTAAATTTAACATTTTGTATAATCTACGCAAATACCTCGTAATATAAAATTATTATAAATATAAGATTTAAATAACATTTTAATTCCTATAATATATGAGTGTTTTGATTTTCATTCCTTTTTAAAAAAATCTTTTTCATCCTGAATATATATTTTTGTTATGCCCCCTATCATTATATTATATCTACTAAATCTAATGAAAGTCCAACTCATCAAACAATTACATGAACTAAAATCAAATAATTTTTTTATAAGGACTAAAATATAAAAAAAAATTATAGGGACCAAAACAAAAAAAAATTATAGGGACCAAGAAATTAGAAGGATTAAACAAAAATAACCAAAAAAATATGATGATGAAAATAGATGGCATGTCAAATCAACAAATTTTAAAATACCCTCTTTTATAAAATAATGGTTTCAGAATAAAGCAGTGAGTGGAGTCAAATCTAATAACCGATAAAGATGTTCTTCTTTTATAAAATGATAAACAAACAATAATAAAATAAAAGGGGGTATAAGCATGCAATTAAAATAAAAGAAAGCAAGAATTAAAATGATGAGCAAAATAAAAAGATGATGGGAAATCAATGAATAAAAACTCTAGCTCAAGGTAAAATCTCTATTTTAATTTTCTAAAGTAATCATTGACTCTAAGGCGCACTTTTTCATTTTAGAAAAAATTAGTTATAATTATTGATCAACTCTAATAATCAATCTCTCCTTACATTTACGATAATCAAGATCAACTCTTTGACTACTTCCCTTATTGATCCCTTAAAAAAGCTCTTAGGAATTTAACCTACCAATAATATTATATTTTAGAGGGATGTAATTCTAACCAATAAATGTGAATACTTGGGTTATTTAAATTAGATTATGTTTCTACACCACAACGACTATTGCTTACTCTTAATTATTATAACTAATAGATAATTACGAATTTATCACCCTAATTGGTTTTACACAAATTCATAAACTAGACAAAAGGCCATTTCGCGCAACTCTCTAATCGGTGTTTGGTGTGAAAAACTATAGAAACATAAGTACCCAAAAAAATAGAAAAGCAATAAAGAACGTTAAGACCTAACAACCATGAAAAAATAATCTTTAATTAACCATAAACCAGAAATAGAGTTTTAACTCATCATGGTGGCCATGAAAAATACAAAAGAAAAATTAAGAAAATAAGAAGGAGAAGGGAGAACTTGACCTAACCATCAAGAGAGAGTCATCAAAAAGGCAAAAGTCCTCCTTAACAAGTTCTAAACCCTTTTTATTCTTAGGATTTAGAATTAGGCCTAATACAAATTAAAACTAAAGGGTCTTTCTACTAAATCCCAAAAATACAAAATTAATTAAAATTTTCATAATCAAAATCTAAAAATAAAATAAAATATAGGAAAGAGAATCTCCTAATTTTATTCTATACCCTCCATTAATGATGCTCAATCTTTAACATCCTCTTTAAATTCTCCTTTCCTACAAAAGAAAATAAATGCAAAATAGTAAAATAAACTAGAAAGGTAAAAATAAATAAAAATATTTAATTCTTTAAGAAAATATTCTTAAATGTCCTAAAAATAATTATAAAAAGAGTGATAAAATAGAACTAAAATGCAATGCATCAAATTCTCCTAAGCATAGAGTTTTGCTTGTCCTCAAGCAAAAATCTTAGCCAAGAGAAATAAAGAGAGTCAGGAAATTCATTGAATGAGGGATCCTGGGCATAAACTAACCTAAATGAGGTACACATGCAATTATAAAAGACAAAGACAATTATGAGAAAAGACAATTATGAGAAAATCCAATTAGAGGCTTGGGGAACTTGAAATTAATTATATCATCAATTAGGTACCCATGTCGGAGAATTCATCAGTAGCAGGCATATCCGTTAGGCACACACAAGCGAAACAATCTCCACCCTTTGAATCCCTCTTTGCCTAAACTAAGGGCGTGGAGCAACAACTCCCTTAACAATCTTTTGCCTCTTCGATAGAGGTGAATGGAAACTCAAAGGGAAGCCATTGCATTGAACGACCCTAATTATCAACTTCTTCATGTTTTCAACAAAGGTAACTTTATCCTTATCTATCTAAAGGATGGACATCCATTGGATCGGTGAAGCAAATGAAGAAAAAAGAAGCAACAAAAGTGTAACATCCCGGGCGCTGACGAGGGCGGGGAGTGATCGCCGGTGCAAAAAGAGATGAGGCACGGACAATGAGCGGCTCCTGGCAGGCTTCCAGCGGGAGGGGTACATGAATGAATCGAATACACACCCGAACGAGAGGGATCCAGAGGCTGTGCGGGTATGGGACTGTACAGTTGAGGATAGCTTAAAGGAATTAATAAGTGCTACCTATACCAACAAGATGCATCTACTTTTCGGTAGCCCATCACTTAAGAACTCCATAGTTAAGCGTGCTTAACTTAGAGCGATTTAGGGATGGGTGACCTACTGGGAAGTTTCCCAGGAAGCGTGTGAGTGAGGACAAAGCACGCTGAAAAGTCTTGTGTTGGTTTGTGGGGACAGTCACAGATCCTACAAGCGGCCGGGCGTTACATAGTGGTATCAGAGCAGTTCTGTCCTGTCAAAGCCTGGAGTATGGCCTTGACCATTCTTGTGCTGTGTGTTCATTCATTCACTGTTGATAAAACAGGAATGAAAGATGAATTGTTTGTTCTTATATTCGTTTTGGACGTCCAACTTTGTTGCGGAAAATGGTCTGCGCACGCAATTGAAGACTTTGCTAAGAATATACCAAATGTTAGCTGTTGGGTTTAGTAAAAGTGATTAGTGCATATCTAGTTAGGTTCTGGCTAGGAAAGACTTGGTACTTAAGAGCGTCCATTGTGACCCACCTCTCTTTCCTGGGAATCTATCTGGTGTACTATTTCACATATTATTTTTACTCACATAACATATGGTTTTATTCAAAGCAAGGAACTAAGACATTGATTCTCTTTTTCAGACAATGGCCGAAAGACCACATCGAGATGCTACTCAACAAATACTTGAAAGAATGACTGCTGTCCTTGAAAATATGAATCAAGGACGAGACAATGAACCTACAGAATATCGAGGTCTTGCAGCTTTTCGCAAAAACAACCCTCCAACATTCAAAGGCGGATTCAATCCTGATGGTGCTCAAAACTGGATTGCGGAGATCGAGAAAATCTTTTACTACCATGGAGTGCACTGATGCACACAAAGTGAATTATGCCACCTTTATGTTGTCTGAAGAGGCAGAATATTGGTGGAAGTACGCTAAGCAGCAAGAAGAAGTTAGAGGAAGACAAATTACTTGGGAAGTTTTTCGTTTGAAGTTTCTGGGGAAATATTTTCCAGAAGACTTAAGACGAAGAAAAGAAATAGAATTCCTTGAGTTGAAGCAACATAATATGTCTGTTGGGGAATATGCTGCTAAATTTGATGAATTGTCAAAATATTGCCCCTACTTTCAAAATGGAGTTGATGAAAGGTCACGATGCTCCAAATTTGAGAGTGGATTAAGACTTGACATCAAGCAGGCAGTAGGGTATCTTGAGATAGCCCAATTTCCTACCTTGGTGAATCGTTGCAGAATCTATGAAGATGACATGAAAGCTAGGCAAACCCAGTGGAAAAGCAGAGGACCACTAAGAAACAAAAGACAAAATTTTCTAGAGCAACGGAAACCATACAATGCCCCACCTAGATCAAATGGTGGAACATCCAGCCAAAGGACTATTGCTGTTAGGAGTTTTAATACTCCTATTCGATGCTACCGTTGTGGAGGACATCACCATCAGAGGGATTGCAACAAGTCATCGCTTACCTGCTTCAATTGTGGAGAGAAGGGCCATTATAGCAGCATATGTACAAAGCCCAAGAAGGAACAGAACAATAACAATAATGGAAAGGCTCCAGCTGGTAGACCTCGAACCAATGGTAGAGTCTTTACCATGAGCGGAACTGAAGCGGCCATATCTGATGACCTTATTCAAGGTAAGTGCGTCATAAACGATAATCTCTTAAATGTACTATACGACTCGGGCGCAACTCATTCATTTATTTCTAATGATTGTGTGAAGCACTTGAATTTTCCTGTTTCACTTTTACCTTATGACCTTGTCGTTTCTACCCCTACCAATATCCTTGTTGTTACTTCTCATGCATGTTTAAACTGTCCAGTTATTATAGAAGGTAGAACTTTTTCTATAAATTTGATCTGTTTACCTTTAACTAAATTAGATCTAGTATTAGGAATGGATTGGTTATCTTCCAACCATGTTCTTCTTAACTGTCACGAAAAAGCCTTAGTCTTCGAATCAAAATTCGAGACTTCTGTGGGATTTGAGATGGTCACTGCCAACCATATAGACGCTCCTAAAAACAAGGAAGCTCAAATATATGTGATTATATCTTCTTTAAAACCCAAGGGAGATTTAAAAATTAACAATCTACCTATCGTCTGCGATTTCCATGACGTTTTTCCTGAAGATATTCCTGGTTTACCTCTGAAAGAGAAATAGAATTCAGCATAGACTTAGTACCAGGATCAAGACCTATATCTATAGCACCTTACAGAATGTCCCCTTTAGAGCTAGCAGAATTGAAAAAGCAAATTGAGGAACTCTTAGAAAAACAATTCATTAGACCTAGTGTTTCTCCTTGGGGTGCTCCAGTGTTGTTGGTCAAGAAGAAAGATGGAAGCATGAGATTGTGCATTGACTATCGCCAACTCAATAAGATCACTATCAAGAATAAGTACCCATTACCTAGAATAGATGATCTTATGGACCAATTGAGAGGAGCGACGGTATTTTCAAAGATTGACTTGAAATCTGGCTATCATCAAATTAGAGTCAAAACTGAGGATATACCAAAGACAGCCTTTAGGACAAGATATGGACATTATGAGTATTTGGTAATGCCTTTTGGTGTAACTAATGCTCCTGCAATCTTTATGGACTACATGAACTGGATATTCCATGAATATTTGGACAAATTCGTGATAGTCTTTATAGACGATATTTTGGTTTACTCTAAAAATCACCAAAAGCATGAGGAACACTTAAGGATAGTACTGCAAATATTGCGAGAAAGGCAGTTGTATGCCAAATTCTCAAAGTGTGAATTCTGGTTAGAACAAGTAAGTTTTCTAGGACATGTAATTACAAAAGAGGGAATTTCAGTAGATCCTGTCAAGGTGGAAGCAGTGTTACGTTGGGAACAACCCACAACAATAACAGAAATACGGAGTTTCCTAGGATTAGCAGGGTACTATCGAAAATTCATTGAAGGATTTTCGAAGCTAGCTTTGCCTCTAACTAAGTTAACCCGTAAAGGACAACCTTTTGTTTGGACAGAGGATTGTGAGACTAGTTTCCAAAAGTTGAAAAATAAGTTAACCACTGTGCCTATATTGATTTTGCCCAATCCTACTGGAAAGTTTGAAGTATATTGTGATGCATCTGGGCAAGGATTAGGATGTGTAATGATGCAAGAAGGGAGAGTGGTAGCTTATGCTTCAAGGCAATTAAAACCACATGAGGTTAATTACCCAACTCATGATTTAGAACTGGCTGCAATAGTTTTTGCCTTGAAGATTTGGAGGCACTATCTTTATGGTGCTATGTTTGAAGTGTTTAGTGACCATAAAAGTCTAAAGTATTTGTTTGACCAAAAGGAGTTGAATATGAGACAACGTAGATGGATGGAATTCCTGAAGGATTACGACTTTGAATTGCATTACCACCCTGGTAAAGCAAACGTTGTAGCAGATGCTCTAAGTCGAAAATCCCTGCATGTCTCAATGATGATGGTCAAGGAGATGGAAATGATAGAGAAGTTTAGAGATTTAGGTTTAGCTATGGAGATAAAACCAAGAAGTATTAGTTTTGGAATGCTTCAAATAAGCAATGAGTTTCTAGAACAAATACGGGAAGCCCAGAATACTGATCAATATCTCCAAGAAAGATTAGAAGCAAGGACTAAAGGGAAGGAATTGGAGTTTAATCAGGATTCAAATGGAATCATTCGATTCCAAGGAAGAATCTGTGTGCCAGAAAGTGGAGAATTAAGAAAAATGATTTTGGAAGAAGCTCATAAGAGTAAACTAAGTATTCATCCAGGTTCTACCAAAATGTACCAAGATTTGAAAAAGTTGTTTTGGTGGTCGGGAATGAAGAAGGCTGTAGTAGAGTTTGTTACATCTTGTTTAGTTTGTCAGAAGGCTAAAATAGAGCACCAAAAACCCTCTGGAGAATTACTACCTTTAGATATTCCTGAATGGAAGTGGGACAGTATAGCAATGGATTTTGTAACAAATTTTCCTAGAACAACCTCTGGCTATGATGCTATATGGGTGATTGTGGATAGACTAACCAAGTCTGCCCATTTCTTACCCATCAATATTAGGTTTTCTCTAGAAAAGTTAACCCAGTTGTATATCAGAGAAATCATTAGATTGCATGGAGTGCCTTCTAGTATAATCTCTGATAGGGACCCTCGTTTCACTTCTAGATTTTGGGAGAGTTTGCAACAAGCCCTAGGGACTAAGCTAAGACTAAGCTCAGCTTATCATCCTCAAACTGATGGACAGTCTGAAAGGACTATCCAATCCTTAGAAGATTTGCTTAGAGCTTGTATCTTAGAATGGAAAGGTAGCTGGGATCAATTCTTACCACTAATCGAGTTTACCTATAACAATAGTTTTCATTCCAGCATTGGAATGGCTCCCTACGAGGCTTTGTACGGGAGAAAATGTAGGACTCCACTTTGTTGGTATGAGACTGGGGAATCTCTGATAGTTGGACCTGAAATATTACAAGAAACCATAGAGAAAGTTAAACTAATTCGGGAAAAGATGAAAGTATCGCAAAATAGGCAGAAAAGTTATTTTGATAAAAGGAGAAAACCCCTTGAGTTTCAAGAAGGAGATCATGTACTTTTGAAAGTTACGCCTGTAACTGGGGTTGGCAGAGCCCTAAAATCCCGAAAACTTTCTCCTAAATTTATTGGTCCTTACCAAATCCTTAGAAGGATTGGTCTTGTTGCATATCAAATAGCCTTACCACCCAATCTTTCTAATCTTCATAATGTCTTTCATGTTTCCCAACTACGTAAATATATACCTGACCCTTCACATATCATTGAGCCTGATATAGTACAAATAAGAGAAAATCTTACTTATGACGTATCCCCGATTAGAATAAAGGATCGGAGGATAAAGCAACTTCGAGGTAAAGAAATACCTTTGGTGAAGGTTGTTTGGAGTCAAATTGATGATGGAAATGCAACTTGGGAAGTAGAGAGCAAGATGCAAGAACAATATCCTCATCTCTTTACTGGTAAGAGAATTTCGGGGACGAAATTCCTAAAAGGAGGGGAGTAATGTAACATCCCTACTTTTATATATTAAATTATTCTGTATGTTTAAAAATTGTTTTTAAGTCATCAATGTATTTAGAACAATTAATAATAATTTTAGAAATTTTTCTAGAATTTATTGAGATAATTTTTGTAAAATGACAAAAATACCCCTGGTTGACTGTGGGAACCAACCGGAGACTTTTTGACCTCAAAATATTTTGAAATTTTCATATTAAGTGTCTCTCATTATAAAAACTTTATTTTGAGAGAAAAGTAGTGAAAAATATAATAATCCTATTTCAATACTTCCACTGTTTTTTTATAATATTTAGCAATACAATTCTGAAAAATCGGAAAGGAATTTTGAAATTCTGACTCCGACCATTTTACTCAAAATTTCAAGAGCTATTTAATCTTGATTTTTAATAATTTTTCTGAGCCGGAGCCCGGAGAAATTAGAAAATGACAATTTTGTCCTTATTTCTCAACACTAAGAACTGACATGTGGAAAAGATTCAATTGACATTAAAATGTCAATTTGAGCTTGGAATTATGTCATATATATAAAAATATAATTTTGGAAATTTTTGGGAATTTTCTAGAATTTCTGTGTAAAATGACCAAAATGCCCCTACGTGTCTAATAAGCCAGTCAGTACTGGTTTGACATTCAAAAAGGGTGAAATGGTGATTTTAGTTTAATTATGGGTAAAATATTTAATTTTATAATTTTGATAAAAAATTTGATATTTATTGAATTAAAATGGATTTTCTATGAATTTTCTAGCTTAAAAATACACAATAAATACATATAATTTGAAATAAATTAATAAAAATTAAAAATTATTATTAGAAATTTATTTTTGATGAAAATTAATGTATTTATCCAGTTTTGCATTAAAATACATTATTTTGATATTAAAAGCTAATTTTTCAAGTTTAGGCGTTTTTGTCGGTACCGGTTAATTCACCTACAGATAAAATTTGACACATGGAGGCTTGGGACAGCTGGTGGAGCACGTCCCCAACCCTAAAATAGGTGATTCACCACCTATTTGAGATATGTGTCCCTAAATTGGATTAAAAATAAATAAAAATTGGATTTATGACATAATTGTGACATAATGGATGATGTAATTATTTGGACACCTAACCCCCCTCCTTCTTCTATAAATAGGCCTCAAAGTTTTCAGATTTTCACTCATCCTTTCCTCTCCCAAGCTAGAGAGCTTCTCTTTCTAAAGTTTTCTCTCTCTAAAATATTTTTTTATCTAGTTTTTATGTTAAAATTTTGCTAGTTTGCAACTAGTAGAATTTCTCCTCCTAGAAGCTTTGCACCAACAATTCCATCCTCTTCATCAACTATCTTAGAGGTAATGGGGGGAGTGGGGTTGGTTCTAAATTACTTTCACTTTGCATGTTGGTAGGAAGGGTTTTCCCCTAAACCCGTTTAGGCTTTAATTTTAGTATTGTTATTATTGTTTAAAGTTAAACTTTAATTTTTACTAAGTTGTTACTCTGCCCAAATTTAAATTATTAAATCATGATTATTAAATTGTTACTCTGCTCAAATTTAAATTATTAAATTTTACTTGCTAAGCTGTTACTCTGTTCAATTTTAGAAAATAAAAATACATTTACTAAGCTGTTACTCTGCTCAAATTTAGAAAATCAAAATGCATTTATTTAGTTGTTATTGTGCCAAAATTTTAGTAATTATACTATAATTGTTATATCGTTATTCTTTTGGTATAGTGCAATTTCTGCAAAATAAGGCAGAAATGTTGATTATACTGGTGCTCAAATTAAATGAGACCAGGGAAACCTCTGTTTGAGAAATTAGAAAGTGATAAATTAGTGAGTAATGTAAAGCAAGTGACATGCAGTGGCATGACACCCTGCTAGGGAAGCCACAGTTTGGTACGCTGAGGAATGAAAGGCAGGGACCCACTTGCGGAGGTCTTGGGGGTAGGCATCGAGTGGTGAAAGTCCCAATGGCCAGGGTAGCACCCTTGAGCCGGGATATTCGCCTGACCAAACTCGATAACCCTGACAACTGCTCAGCATTCCAGGATTGGTTTGAGAGTATACCTCTATAAATTGATATCCTAAATTGTTATTTTGTTCCTCAATGATGACGAGGATTGTACCATGTGATGGTGTTGAGAGGGGTATATGTACTCCCAGTCACTTCCCAGGTTCTGTTGAGAACTATTACCCACTAATGGGAAGTATGGATCCATACCTAATCAAGGGTAGTCGGATATAACTTAGAATGAACCTTAGGATCTCTTGTGTTGTCAGTTGTGTTTTATCTTTGTTTTATGGTAGATTTTCTACCGCACATGTAAAAGTGATTTTAGAACAAAACATCTCACTCCATTATTTTCTTTTGTGTATGATTGGTCGTGATTATTGAAGACGACATTAATGCTCTGTGATGCTGAGTATGAGATAGAGAACATCTCAACGGGGGAAGACCTGAAGACCTATAGTATTTTCTTTTGTATAAGGGATAGGGTAGATAAATACTGCTCTGTATAGGATCTTTTTTTATATATATAGTGGGTTAGGTAGTATATGTATTTCGATGTACTTTTGTTTTCTGACTGTTATGTATTACTCAAACCATGATGTACAGTTTTATGAAATATATGTATATATCTTTCATATTTTATTACCATTTCCAAATCTGTTAAGTTTGGAATTTCTTTTAAAACTGGAAAAATTTTACACGCATTTTTATTTACTTAAACTTAATAACTAAATTAATATGAATTATATTTAAAATTAAATGGGTGTTACATTTAGTGGTATCAGAGCAAGGCCTCTCTCCCAGTACGGTGTGGTTCGAGGACGAACCAAGCGGAAGCTGGTGGGCATGTAACATCCCGGGCGCTGACGAGGGCGGGGAGTGATCGCCAGTGCAAAAAGAGATGAGGCACGGACAATGAGCGGCTCCTGGCAGGCTTCCAGCGGGAGGGGTACATGAATGAATCGAATACACACCCGAACGAGAGGGATCCAGAGGCTGTGCGGGTATGGGACTGTACAGTTGAGGATAGCTTAAAGGAATTAATAAGTGCTACCTATACCAACAAGATGCATCTACTTTTCGGTAGCCCATCACTTAAGAACTCCATAGTTAAGCGTGCTTAACTTAGAGCGATTTAGGGATGGGTGACCTACTGGGAAGTTTCCCGGGAAGCGTGTGAGTGAGGACAAAGCACGCTGAAAAGTTTTGTGTTGGTTTGTGGGGACAGTCACAGATCCTACAAGCGGCCGGGCGTTACAAAAAGTTTGCAACTCATCTTGATGAATGACAATCTCTTAAACCACTTCTTCACGTCCTCCAATTTCTTGAGCTAGGTTAGAATCTCGAGCATGGTTAGAAGTGAAAAGCTAAGCAAAATCTTAGAGTTGACCATAATTTTAAGGATGATTAGAACTTTGAACTCAGACGAGATTTTAAGGCTAACCATCATGTTGAGATCGATCATAATCTTGAGGTTGCCCAAGACCTTCCAAGCAATTAGAATCGTAAGGCAAACTTGTCCCTTGTTGTTGGAAGGGCAAAACACTTAATCGACTCACCCCCTAAGAAGCTGTTAGGATAGTGCCTCCACAACCCACAATCCCTTAGGAGATGGGATCATTGTCGCAAGGTCCTAAGAACCCACAATGATGGGCATAGTCTCTAAAAAAACAAAAAGAAGAAGAAGAAAGGAAAATAAGTATGGGGGTTGAAATAAGAGGATATCACTACCAAGAGAGACATACCTTGTCAACCCCTAAAAAGGGATTGATAACGAATCACCCTATGATTTGATACATATTGAATAATTGCATCAACGACCTTAAGCTCAACCACTGAAATACAAATTGTGGCACAAAATAGTTGTCATTATTAAGAGTATAATGATAATCACTTCAATACAATGAAAACTAGAGGAAGCCTCTTAAGATCATAAAAACATTTTTACCCTCATCTGTAGGATGGAGGAAGAAATACTTGTCTTTAAGTCCGACTTAGGAATAATGTAAGCTTCAAACAAAATCTTATTGACATTCCTAAAAGTCACCTAAACATATTGAGACTCCTTACCACAACCACTTTGAATAGGTTAAAAAAGACAACAAAAGAGCAATTTAGTTCTTGGCCTTCGTAAAACAATTCAAAGGTTCGAATAAACCCTATGTTCAAAGATGCAATTGTGAAGGTCCCACCATAAATGATAAAGGATTTTCAATTCAAAATTGGTAAAAAGAAGGCAAAGACCCACCTCAAAAAATAAGCAATCATAAATGAACAAATCTAACCTTTAGGAACAACCAACTAAAAATATCAATAAATATTATCCTCAAGGGTCCATTTCAATTTGAGTGGATAAGCAAGCAAAACCAACTCAAATGACCAACTAGAAAGAGCAGACACAATGTTAGAGCAAATCCGCTGAAATTGACCTAACCCAACAACAATGGAAGAAATCGTATGTTCACCCATGTTTCCAAAGGAAATTACGTGAACCCACAGAGCCAAACGCAAGCAAGATAAATAAGAAGCGCAAAATCATTCCACTTAGGCAGGTGACAAAAACTACTTAAACCAATGAGAGAGGAACAAATCCTAACTTATCCCAAAGAAAAACATCAATAAGATGATCCATAAAACAAAAACTCTCAACACAAAAGAAGGACAGTAGAAAAAACAAAGATCTAGAAACGTTGGAAAGAAGCATTTGTCAAGACAAGAAACTATACAACCACAATGCCAAATTCAAAAAGTTGAATGCTTTGAAAAGACCAAATCTGAAATAAAAAATGAGCCCATCATAACCTAAACATTATTTGAAGCCTAAAAAAAGGAGGTATGAAGTTAACATAGGAAAGTCATTAAAGACTAAAGCCATACCCATTAGCTTGGGTGACTTTTATTATGGACACTTCTTTAGAAAAATTGAGCCCAATTTGGCAAAGTAAGCCAATACATTAGCCCAATGACTAGAACCCATCAACTAGGCCTTAAACAAACACATATTGAGAACCTTCTGGCTCTATACAAACCGCAATACGAACATGAAGCACTGAATCATAGTCAATGGTCTGTTAGAGTACTTAGCGATTCTAGTAAGACTTGCTCAACGAGGCATTTTCCACTCCTTCGTAAGGCTAGTCCAGACATTTTATGGGTTCAAGGAAAAATAATAAATAGGGTCCCCTTATATATAAGCATTCTAAAATATAAACATATATTACATAAAAAAATAGACACATAATTTAATTTAACATGGTATGTTTTATTACATTAAATGAATAACATAGTTTTAACAAATCTCAAAAAGATATATCATATTTTTTTATTCAATTTACTTCTATGCTATCGTCTATTCCTGACAAAATATCATCGTCTTGGATTAAATCTTACATGTATTTTTGCTCTTTATTAATATACTAACTTTTAGTTTTATCTAATATTTTAGCATGTGCATTGCACAAATTAAATATTTATTTTATATAATTATAATTGATAATAAATAAATATTTTTAAAATTTTAAATTATATTATTATTAAAGCTCATAGTCAAAAAATATTTTTAAATATATAAATTATATTTTAGATTTATGATAAATAATTTAAATTGTAATATAAGGTTATTTTTAAATTAAAATGAATAGGTGATTAAAAGAAAACACACACACACACATATAAAGATAAATGGAGGATAGTTTGAGATGATGGAGAGAGATATTTTTTTACCTAATTGTGGAGAAGGCATGTGAAATGCACCTTCCAAAGAAAGCAGAGAGTGTTGAAAATCTCGAACTATGAAAGTAAGGAGAGTGAGAGCTTTACTATATAACAAGTTAGCGATTTTAAATTATTGTGTAGGAATAGATTCCTTTATAATTTGAGTTTTAGTTTGTGCTTCGTATTTTGTTGAAAACAAATAAATTTTAAGTCTACACATTATCATATGTTTACTACATGTTCATATGTCACAATGAGCTAAAAATTCATTTAATATGAATTTATGAATGTATACATTAAGAAAAAAAGTCAAGAGAGTAGTATTTTATAATCACATGTCACATTTTTATTTAGATATAAAAAATGAAACTTAATAAGAGATAGTGATTTCAATCTACTTATAAAAAGCACATTAAATAATATAGAAAAAAAATTTTATTGCACAACTATATAGTTTTTTTTTTTTTTTTAATTTTTTAGGCCCCTCCTAGCCTTAGGCCTTGGGCTATTGCTCCCCCTGACCCAACTCCACCTCATGTAAGAAGCACCAAGATAGCCAATTCAAGAATTGTATAAATAGACCTTATAAGGTTTGAGGTATTTTTCCCTCTAACTTTCTCCTCCATTTATATCCTACATACACTGACTTAAACATTAGAGTTTATGCATGTACATCTTCCATTCATATGAACTTGTGGAGATTCCATTTACATATTCCATTCTAGAGAACTAGTGTTGAACAAGATGCATTGTTTGTGACTTCATTGCTAGAAGTACTGCCATTGTTTTTCTTTTTTCTTTTGTACTGAATATGTTAAATTTTGGTATCTTCGTTTGTTCTTTTTTAACAATTATAACCACCTGAAGGCCTCGGAATGGATTCGATTAAGTCTATAGATAATATATAATTCTGCAGAATTTGATTTATTTGGTGCATGATCGCATAATGATGCAAATATAAATGCATGTTTATCTCTTATTCTTCACAAAAACATTAAGGAACCTGTGGGCCCATATAAGACTAATGCTTTGCCTTGTACATGACTAAAGGGAAATTACCACTCTTTTATCGGGATGAAGCAAAGAAGTCATTGTCAGATTATATTGTGTTCGATAATGATCGATGTTCTTGGAATCAAGTTAAAATGAAAAAGTTAGAAGCTGGTTGTGTATAAAAGCCAAACTTGAAAAGCCATCAATGTCTTATTATGAACGGAAGTCAAATTCTGTGTTGTGTCTTTCTTCTTATTATAAAACTAGGACTGCATCTTGATGTAAAAGGGCAGAGTATCCCTTGTACTCCCATCTTTTAATAAATTTTGCTTTATCTAAAAAAATTGTTAAAATGAAAAATTTTATGTTCCACAATATCTTAATTAAAATTAGAACAATCATCGGAAATCAATGCCAATACTCTTCGTCAGTATGACGTATGTCTTAGATCAATCGTCCCTATAATGTTACTACATTCTGGCATAATAGCTCAAATATATATAGAACATTGGTGACACCCTCTTGCACAAAACAGATAGTCCCAGAATCGAGAACATAAAAACCATGGTGTCACCGGTCTCACACTTGCACTTGTAGTCCTCCTATTATCAGTTTCATTAGCAAATTCAGCTTCACTTCAAGAAAGTTTTGTCCAATGTCTCAACTTGAATTCAGACAGAACATTTCCATTTAACTCATCAATTTACACTTCAAACAATCCTTCATTCACCAGCGTCCTTGACTCCTCCGGCCAGAATCGAAGGCTTTTGGTGCCTTCAGCACCAAAACCCGAGTTCATATTCACACCCTCCCGTGATTCCCATGTCCAAGCAGCAGTAATTTGCTCCAAGAAACTTGGGATTCATCTTAGAGTGTTAAGTGGTGGCCATGACTACGAGGGAGTCTCATACGTTTCTGAAATAGAAAGCCCCTTCATAGTTGTTGATTTGATGAAGCTCCGTGGCATCAATGTTGATATCAAAAGCAACACTGCTTGGGTTCAAGCTGGTGCCACAAATGGTGAAGTGTACTACAGGATATCTGAGAAAAGTTCAGTTCATGGTTTCCCTGCAGGGGTTTGCACAACCTTAGGAATGGGTGGGCACATTACAGGAGGAGCATATGGAACCATGGTAAGAAAATATGGCCTTGGGGTGGATAATGTGTTAGATGCTAAAATTGTTGATGCAAATGGCAGAATTCTTGACAGGGCAGCCATGGGGGAAGACTTATTTTGGGCTATAAGAGGAGGTGGAGGTGGAAGCTTTGGTATCCTTCTTTGGTGGAAGATAACGCTGGTTCCTGTGCCCCCAACTGTGACAGTTTTTACAGTTAACAAGACCCTTGAGCAAGGTGCAACCAAGCTTCTTCACAGATGGCAGGAAGTGGCACCCTATGGTGATGACAACCTCTTCCTCAGAGTCCTCATTCAACCAACAGGAAGCAAACCACACAGAACTATCACAACTTCTTACAATGCTCTCTTCCTTGGTGGGGCCAGAACACTCCTCCAAGTCATGAAGAAGAGCTTTCCTGAGTTGGGTTTGACAAGAAAGGATTGCATGGAAACTAGCTGGATCAAATCTGTGATCTATTTTGCAGGCTTTCCAAGTGGCACCCCTCCTGAAGTTCTGCTAAAAGGAAAGGCAGCATTCAAGGGCTTCTTCAAGGGCAAATCAGATTTTGTAAGAGAACCGATACCAGAAACCGGCCTTGAGGGGTTGTGGCAAAGGTTGCTGATAGAAGACAGCCCCTCGATTTTATGGAGCCCATATGGTGGAAGGATGAACCAATTTTCAGAATCTGATACCCCATTTCCTCACAGAAATGGAACACTGTTCATAAGTCTGTACTTGTCTTTTTGGCAAGAGGGAGACAAGAATGTTGCGAAGCACATAGACTGGATTAGGAACCTTCACAACTACATGGGTCCTTATGTGTCTAGCTTCCCAAGGGAACAATATGTGAATTACCGGGATCTTGATTTGGGAATAAACACCAAGAATAGCACAAGCTACATACAGGCAAGTGCTTGGGGTTATAGGTATTTCAAGAATAATTTCGACAGGTTGGTAAAGATAAAGACCAAAGTGGATCCTGAAAACGTCTTCAGGCATGAGCAAAGCATTCCACTGTTGGAATTTTATATTCCAATAATTAATATGGGCTAATATTATAAGACAATTATATTAGCTATTTATCATTAGTGGGCTTTATTTTATGTGGTCAAATTAAGTGAGCCCATTAGACTTTTAAATAAGATGATATGGGCTTAAATGAGCAGATGTCAGTGTTGGCCCATTAGGGAATAATGGGAACCCTATTAGGTTAACACACTATAAGAAGGCTATGGTCCCCAATACACCGAATCACAGAAAACTCATACTCTCTTCTTTCCATCTGAAGAGAGGCTAAGGTCCCCTTGGGAACTCAAGAGATTCGGTTGAGGAAGAACCACAAAGCCACCGGCTCTCTTTGTTCGTGTTCGTGATAAATTGTCTCAAAGATTCTGTGAAGAACGCTTAGATCAGGAACCCATTATGGATTCAGGTATTTATCCTATCCTTAGTAATCCAGCATGTTGTAGATCCTATGTGAGCAAGAACGAGTTGTTCTTGATATATGCATGCTTTTGTAATTATATGCTTCCGCCTAAAGATCTCTCATATTAAAGATTAAAGCATGTATTTAAAGAATTATTTCCAACAAGTGGTATCAGAGCGGTCTTCTATGTTGGGTTATTAGGATTAATCTTTGATGATTTGAATAATTCCTATTTTTATTTTTTTTTTTGAATGGGTATTATTGTTTCAATTTAAAACAGTAGCAATACTGTAACAATAATATGATTTTGTTCATATTACGATTTCGAAAGCAAAATTGCTGTACAAGGCAAATTGCTTAAAGCAATAATATGATTTCAAAAGATAATATATATGATTTATAATATATATTTATACGATCCAGGATTTCGAAAAAAAAAAAAAAAAGAAGGTGAAATTGACGCTGAAGTGATTTAGTTTTCGTATATATTAGCATGTTAATATATATTATATTCCTTTTATATTAATATATATGATATTCATATATAATTATGGATCCAGTTGCTGTGAAGTATTTATATATATATATATATATATATATATATATATATATATATATAAAAGGTATGGTTCTTTACTGTTTACGAATTTGATATATGCTAATGGCATTCTTTTTTGTGATAAGGATGTTAATAATTTGTGATTTTATCATAATGTTGTGTATATTGATTTCGGTAATATACATTATGGATATCGTTTTCAATCCTATAAATATTTAAAACCCGTAAATCAATTAGATTAACGTATATTGATTTAAAATCAATGATTTGCATTTTGATTACATATCTTTTGGAATCTTAACATTGATATCTAATTATAATGCATATATATTGATAAAAGTTTCTTGGTATTTGTGAATCACTGTTAAGGCAATGGAATAAATGATTTCATTTATTTGTGGTATTAGGATATTTTATATATATATTGATCATGAAGAGATTTATTTTATAAATAGTAAGATTGACGTCAATTTTTTTTGATATTCTCGTAAAGAAATATGTATTTATATATATATGATATATTGTATTTTCTAAATTGTTCAATTTACTAGTATGTTGTTGATGTATTTAGAAAATATGGAATTAAAATTGACGTCAACGCTTATGCATGATTTCGACAAATTTAGACCCTTCCCATATTTTATTATTGTCTGGTAATTTTGGTTGGATTAATTGAAACAACATGTTGCCAAAGTAACCTCTGTTGCGTAGGTTGATTCGATTCAATTTACATAGATGTTGCATGGAATTATTCATGCGAACTGTGCTCGGCCCAAAGGAAGACACAGTTTGGCCGGATAGTTACATGCCTGCGATGGTAAATGTGTGGTGA